>JALLAU010000852.1:0-12348 GCA_036939495.1 Thalassiosira hispida
GAAGCTCTGCGTAGGTGTCTGCGTCCGCCTGGATGGAGGGCCTATTTGCAATATTTTTCCTCCCTGCCTGTGGCTGTTATTTTGCAACCAAACACTGTATTATTTTGCGACCAATGGCTAGAACAAAGCTAGGATAGATGCGAGAGGTCGATGGGGGTGATGGTGTCAACATAGGTAGGGAAGGTGGCTGTTTGTGGTTGTCAGCGGCCGGCCGACGGCAAAGAGGCCAAACTATTTGGATTTTGGACTAACTTTCACCGATTATTTACAGAACAAGTACTAAATTTACTTAGGTAAAATAAAGTCAAAAGTAATTTGAAATTTTGAATTGCCTTGTCGCCTCATGCAAAACCCCTCCAAGGCCACTACACCTACCCAATGATCAAAATGAACAAACCAACGCTGGTACAGACTAATATGAGCCTCCTCCATGTACTGATGGCCTAAAATCAACGCAAATGCCAATGTAAAAAATGAGGCCCACTGGGAGGGCCTCATTTCTCCTCATGGATATAGCATGCAAATAGCCTTAATGACATGCATAATCACAATAATTCCCTCTTCACAACTCAAAGGAATTGTAAGGATTCCTATTGTATTGATCGTCATAAGGGTCACTGAATACAGATGATTCCCGAATACAGCTGTCATTATCACGGATTTCTTTCTTCGTCGAGTCAAACACGGAATTGAAGGATGTAAAATCATGTTCATGTGTTGCGACGTGTTGTGTGCCAATTTGGGATGACGGAAACAATAGAGAGCCATCATCATCAATATGTGGTGAACCTAAGAGATCCATTAAAGCTTTGTCGCCATCAGTCGTATCTTCTTCATCCAGAGAATCAATGTTTGGCAATAACGATTTCCGTCCACTAGTGTGGTTCCTGCCTGGGCTTCCAATGAATTCAAGTGCCGAACTTGAGAGAATGTTTAGGCTTCCAGGTTTACGGAGGGGCGACGCATCTATTGAAGCAAATCCTGTGGATCGAATCTCATCTTCCATCCAGCTGCTGTTGAGCTCTTTTGGAATCTCCGTAGGTGTACCTTGCTGTATCGCCCCTATTACATGTACTCCCCAATCGTGATCTTTTGGTGTGTCATGGCGCCATCCTCCACCGACAAAGTACAATTCAATGATTTTCACCATCAGTGATCCACAAAATACTAATAGTAATGCTACTGCTCCCCAGCCGTAGGCCCATCCACCACCCTGAGGATTACCTTCCTCCACAGCACCGCCAACAATACGCCATACGATGGAGCTCAAAAGAGCCGCTACTCCATCAGTATATGCAGCGTACAACCCTCTGTTCTTGCCGTAAGTTGCGCCACTGCACATATTTACAATTGATGAGGATAGATTCATTAGAGGTAGAGAGATGATATGAATCATTGCTCATTTCATGTGTTCCATACTTACACGATGGCTGGGATATGGTAATATTGGACTGCAACTCCAAAACCAAGACCCAAGGTTGTCAGTACCTGGAGAATAAGAACTAATACTGGCAAGTGTAATGCCCTCCGGACAAATGGCATAGCGAGGAATGATAGCATGTAGCTCATGCAAATAGAGAGGCAGTAGAAGAATGCAATCATATTTTTGGTGCCAATTTTTGCATGCGGATCAAGTTCTGCTTTGTAGAGATGTGTTGACCTTCCTTGCTCACTATCTGCTGCTCTAGCGAAAGCTTTACCCCCTACTAGCAATCCTCCTAGCATACCCAAGGACAGAAATACTGTCATGGCACCGGCCTTGTTTTCATTGACCACACCATATGATGTGTCTCTGAAATATGTGCCCAAAACCCGCTCAGATGACTTAACCATGGTAGCGCCTGCGTGTGCAGCAGCCACTGCCCAAAACACTCGAGACACAAGAATTGCTCGTAAAGATGGAAACACCGTATAGAACACAGATGAGCAAAAGTTGATTGCTCGTTCAGCTACTGATGGTTGCCGTGGAGTCCACGAATTGAATGATGGATGATAGGGATGATGAGCAGCGCCATCATTACTGCTGGATTGTGGTATTGTACGTATTGGATTTTGAGGATCGTGCACATTTCCCGGAGAATCCGTGAGAAATATAAAAAATACAATCACCCCACCCAAAGCTGCACATGCTGCCAAGCCAGCGACACCTCTCCAAGTGAGATCTGTCCATTTTACTAACAACGAAGAAAGGGGTATTGCTAGAAGGGAACCGCATCGAGATGCAAGAGATAAGACAAAGAGTCCTCTTTCAAATCTTCCGTTTGACTCATTGCCGCCGTAATGAGCACCCAGGATGACCTATGGGATGCAGACAGGAAATAAAATGTGTTTGAGTGTTAACACAATGAAGATACGTGTAATATAGGAATCTAACTCACAATTCCAGCAGGCCAGTTTATTGAGCTGAAAAACTCCACTGCAGCACAGCAACCAATCGCCCAACTCGGAGTGGTACTATATCTCAATCCTAGCAAGGCCAGACAGGTGCACATCCCATACAAAAGTAAAAGTCTACGTGCTCCTGCAATATCTACCAACACTCCATTAATAAACTTTCCAAATGCAGTGACTAGGGTAACCGTTGATGTTAAATGCGATGCAAATATTGAGGAGGAGTTGATGCTCTGATTGTTGTTGTTTGATCGATTTGTGCGTATTCGAAAGGGTATCCACCGCTTCCTCTTGCCACTTTCGTCATACACTTCTAATGTTTCTAAATTGTAGTAAGGAGAATAGTTCCATTCTTCATTGTCATTTGTCCCAGCGAGGGAAAGTGCCATGGTGGGTACCAATGTAATTGGAGCAGATGTAGCAGCGCTGAGGAGTGCTTGTCCTACGAAGAGGGCGGCGTTGAGTTTGTTCCATGTTAGATGCTGATGTGGTTTGGGAGTTGTGGATTTATGTTCTTGTTGCTTGTCATTGTGGCAATCGCTTCCAACTTCATGGCTATCAACAACACTGTTATATTCATCATTATTTGTCATTTGATGATGTGGCTTATCATTGTCGTCTACACGACGACGGCGAAAACTAAAGTCATTATGCTCAGAGTCGAAGTCAAACTCTTCAACTAAGGGACTTATTGGTGAGCGCCTTCCTAATGAGCTATCGTGAAGTGATTTTCTCGAACCGTCATAAAAATCATCGAGCAATGCCTCATTTGGATCCATGATGGGACTACTGTGCGGAGGTGGAGGCCGACGAATGGTCGATGCATGAGATACTCTCGCCATTGACAAAAACCTCACAAGCAGCTTAGTAGGTTCGTAGGACAAACTAACTCTCTCTCTCTCTCCAGAAATGATTTGTCGTGGCAGGGGATGGGATGGAGGAGGAGTCCACCAATACAGTCCAAAGTGGAGTCTTGCCAAGAAAAAGGAAGTGGATGGCGGGAAAGCCGCGGGACTGGGGGTGGATCAAAATGATAGCATAGGCCCCGGCTGGTGGCTGGAACAAAGCAAGTTTTTGTATTAAAGAAGTGTGTTGGTGTGAGCCGGGGCCTAGAGTAACAAAGGAATCTAAGACATAAAGAGAGCCACCGTTAAGAGAGCTACCAGAGCGCGACATAAACAACAACTGGGCGCCATCTACCATTGTGACCACATCGATTGATGGTGATGTGCACTAGGAAATTTTTTGCAACGACCGACTAACCACCAAAAATCAATAGAGTCAATATAGTAGCTTGGTCGGCAATGTCAAGAAGATAACCCGAGGTTGCTGTGCACGTAGACTCGGCTGTTGCTTATTGCGACACTAAGAAAAAGGAGGCCAGGTCATCGGCGCCGCCACCACCACCATAAAATAGATCATGAGTAGTTACGTCGCCTCGCGGATGGCCTCAAAGAAGGCCGAGGGGCTGCTGGCTCCCCTCCTAGATAGCGACGACGAATCCAGCACGGGCTCGTGTGATTCGGATGCTGATTCGAACGCAAGTTCCAAAGTGGAGACTGTTAAGAAATCGCCAATGCAGAAGTTGAAAACACTCTTAGGTAAGTCTTCACTCGAGGGTCGCTTTAGAGGGAAGGCTGATTGATATTGTGTTACTGACACTCTACACTTATTTCTTCTTCGAATAGTGTACGTTGGATTAGGGGGTGGAATTGCGGCGTCGGCTGCTGCGATGGTGCTTGCACCAGTGGTTGCCATATTCGTCATGGGAGGAGTATGCATTGCAAAGTGAGTTATCCAATACTGTGTTTTCGTGTTTCTCTATGATTCAGCTCACTTTTCTTACTTTCAATGTTCGTTATTGTGTGTATCTGCCCCCCCCCCGTCATCAGTGTACCCTACTCTGCTATCAAGGAGAGGCAGATGGGGAAGATTCCGTGTGAGGCCTGCTATACATTATACATCAACTTGTTTTACCTCCAGCCTTAAAACACTTCTTCTTCTCACTCCTGATGCTTTCACCCTGTTCCGATATACAGCTTTGCGCGCCATGAACAACAAGTTGAGGGAAGACGCGAACAATCTCGGGGATGCGGTTGATGATCTGTCGGATGAAATAGATCTTCTGGAGCCAGAGGCGGAGCGGTAAGTAGTAATCTGCAGTAATGCAATACAATATGCACCAGAAATAATAGTATTCACCAACTCTCCTCCAGACCATGTACTCACATCGTGACATGACCCAACATGATGTATGTGTGTTCCTACCAATCATTTTGCACTGACAGGGCGGCAGAGGTGGAAGAACAGCTCAGGGAAATCGCCGACAAACAGCAAATTAACGTTGACAAGCTTGTTGAATTGGTGAAAGAAAACGAAGAGATTCTATCCAAGATGAGGGTAAGATTTTTTGTATCAATACCGTTCCATGTACTGGCATTAGCCGTATCCATTTCTAACTTCATCTGCATTGTCCTAGGATAACTTACGACAAAGAATTGTCCAAGATATAATCACCATCGTTGTGAAGAGCGACAGAGATAATGACCAAACCATAGACAAGAATGAGGCCAAGACTTTAGCTCTCCGGATCCGCCTGTCATTGCAAGAGTATGGTGTGGAGTTTGACAGTGATAAGTTTTTGAAGGCCATTGGGGACACCCCATCCGTACCCAGTGTGATTCAAATTGTGCAAAAGCTGCTACCGTCCGAGAAGAAGAAGAGACAACATGATGATGACGAAAGCTACGATAGTGATTATGATTCGGAGGATGATTCCGATTCCGAAGATGAAGATGAGGTATATGATATGTTCTACATGTCTGAAGATGCGGTGAGTTTTTTGATAGATTGATACCACATCATAAGTTTGCTCATGCATTTGATGTGAATCTTTTTTAATACCTTTTTTCATGTTGTGTCCATCTCGCACTCATACTTATTTTCATACATCTTCCTTTCAGGCGAAAGGGTCTGTGGTTGGGGCAGGGTCTGGATCTGGTGGTCTCTCTCTCATGACCTGCGACAAAAAGAAGTCTTCCTTTAGGGCTTCCGTCGCCACCAGACGCAGATCTTCTGTTAAGGTGGAAGGGTATGTGGCTCCAAGATCACCCACTGTAAGCAAGCCTAAAAAAAAAGGATTCAGTCGATTCAGGGGATAGTAAAAGATTGAAGGAAGAGACTCTAGCGAAAAAGTAATTATATGACAATAATAAATGTTATAGAGTATTATCAGTGGATGGGTACTCGTGTGCAATCTTGCTCCATATCTCTATTTCTTCCAGAATTATTTATGCAACCTTTGGTTTCTCGTCTTTCGCCACAACATCACTTGCTTCGTCGGCATTGACATTTGATGGTAAGGCAGCTATGATTCTTTTAGTTGAACGCACAACAACAGTGTCTTCCAGTGACTTTTTCCCCAGTTCACCTTCAAACCATCCATAGATTTTGCGAGTACTAGATTCTAGTTGAACGTAAGCCCAAATAAGCCACGTTGCGTGTGTGCTCAGGGGTATCCATGCTAGAGCTGGAGCAAAGGATGCGAGTAACAATGACACAGCTGTATGAACCATCCAGAACTGAAGGTAGCGTGATCCATCGTCCATTTTCGGCATCAAGGTATCAAGCTTTGCGCTGGACTTCCGAATTGCATTGCAAGACGATACGGAATAACCAGCAGGCACGATCAGGCTTACATAAATGACACCATAATTGGTGAAGTAACTCGGCTATTCACGGCGTGATCCGTCGAGAATGGGAACAATGCAATATTTGGTGAATTCCTTATAAATGCCTCAAGTTGAGGATGTGTGGTTGTGGAATAGAGCATTTACACTTACCATGAATAAGGTCGTGACGGCAGGTAACAAAGCCGAGCTTTCAATGATGGTTGTAATGAGCCACTCCTTGCTTCCTTTACTTATCAATCTCACCATAACACACAGGTCAAGAATAGACTGCAATTTGTTAATTGCCATGGACGCCCAAGTGGATCCCTCGTCACGAGACTCGCCAAATGCCTTCCTCGTTAGGAAAGCTGAAGAATTCATTGCTGATAGTACGATTGGAGAGAGCTTGCCATATAAAATATCCACTGGCTTTGATCCCGAAGCTTTCGACACAGATGGTTTCTTTGGAGATAGGGCGCTGCTGACATTTTCCTTAACTTCTGCAGCAATGGGTGCTGGCATAAGTCGTAGCCAAACGAAAAACATCAATGAGACCTCCTCTACAAATTTCCCCGGAAGTCGCAGTTTAGTGTAGAGTCCAGATGTTTTTTTGCCGAAGAATCCTGTTGTGGTAGATGCCGCATCATCGTCAGTAGTCACATTGAGTACATGCCCAATGAATGGCAGCAGCTTTCCAGTCCGTACAATTGCTAGAAGAACGGCATAGACAACCCAATATTTGAGCATATCAACAACTTCTACCCTCAACCCTTCCATTTCAGCCTCTCGCTGTCGCTGTTGCTTCAACTTTGATGGAGTCATTGTCCTCCCCTTCCATGACTTGGTAGAGTTGTCGTTGTCAGTCTCATTTTCCTCGGCTGCGTCAACCTCTTTGTAATCCCTCAAGTGAGAGGACAACCTCCCCACCACTGAAAATGACAAATACAACGGATGCCAGAAGGCGATGATGGAACACAAGTACGTCCTCGTTGCCAAGTAGGTCACCACGCTTGGAGCTATCCTCTTCGCTGCACAAACCATCACTGCATACAACAAATGTGGCAATAGCAGGGCCAGAAAAGACGACGTTTTCGCAACTCTCTCCACGGCGTTTTGATATTTCCTCACTGCCCGTCGCTTCTTGCCCCTGTACCACGCTACGATGCGTTCCGCGTAGCGATACTTTTTCACATGCCGGCGCAGCAACCACAGCGTAACCAAAACTGCCAACGCTCCCGCTTCTGCATACTTTGCCGACGTCGAAAGATCTCCTTGAAATTGGACGAACCAAATCGTCGCCGTCCGTATTTGGAAGAATCCCTCCCTCGCAGCGATCCATCCGTGGGCCACCGAGTGCTTGGCAATGATCCGAAGGACTATTGCCAGATAATGGCCGAGAATGCCCAAGAGGATAAAAATTGGCCGGAATGAAATGTATGTGAGGTTCCAAGACGAAGCACTCGCAGCACGAAAGTCGAGAATGGCCGTGGAGGCCGCCGTGATGTATTCATCTTTCGATGGGAAATCCAATTGATCTATGAGAGCGCGGGCGTGACCGACCAGGAGGTCGAGTTGGGAGGCGATGAGTTTCATTAGATTATGGTTGCATGCAAAGTGCAAATAGTACTTTCGTCTTTGCTTTGCCGCTGCCCTTGCCTTTGATCAAGGAGTTGACCAGCAGAACCCGACACCCAACAAGTTTGATTGAGAAGTTGATTGAATATGAATGCTATTGAATGACCCAACGATAAATTCCCTTTACTTAGCACTAACCAAAGTTATGTTTATTGTCTAGATAGTGCGTGCCAACATGGTTTTTTATTTATTTGGAGTACCTATAATATCCAAGATAGGTACCATATCTAACTCACTTAACCCTTATCAATAAATGAGCAAGCAAGACTTGTTAATAGATCTACTTTCTCCTATCGTAGCTTGGAAGTGAAAGTGAAAATGAACATGTTGTGAATATTTGCTTCGGAAATTGTTGGAAACACGTTACATCAAAAAAGATTAGAGGCCAACAGGGTTCGTTGCTTACCTCGCTGCATGTACTTGCTATGCTCGTGTGTTCTCACAGCTAGGTGTGCAATTGGCAATCTATCTATGTAGACCCCTGACATTATTTGAATGTAGCCCACACTGCAATATTTGCACCTTCAAAAGGAAGTCGAGTCACCTTAATAGCCGGGTGCTTCGCTACGAGCCAATCAATCAAATCATAGTAAGTGCTCACAATGGTATTGCTTCCGCCTGCACTTCCAGATCTATCCTCCACCTGGGGCTTCATGCGTTCCGGGAAGAGCCGTGAAAACACACAGCATGGAATTACCAAAAATGGTATACCATTCTCTACAGCAATTTCGACAATGGGGCCGGTTGCTTCGTCGGGATGCAAAGCTACTACAGCCAGGCAGTTGGGCAATAGGTTATCATCTGAACACATGGAACAAATGGGAAGCGTGGTTGGATCATTGAGAGTACTTCCATTCATGTTTGCAAAAGTTTGGTTGCTTTCATGACCATCAGATGCATTGGGGGAGCTACTACAACCCTCTCGAAAAAAGGTGTCCACTCCCTTGGGCCGGGTTCCAAACCATGCCCGATATGTGGAAAATGGTTCCTGTTTAGACTTCTTCAGTACCTTACGATCTCTTCCTGGCAATTTTCCAATTGCACTACGTGGGTCGACTACTGTAGAATGCACACCTCGCAATGCTAGTGCAAGGCTAACATGACCTGCTCCACCAGCAGCGTCAATGATAGGAGGTGGGGTTTTGTCAGAGTCTTTATTGCTGACTTGGCCATTGTTGTTGTGGCTTTTGTCGTATTCAATATCTGCATTGTTCGCTCGATTTAGAATTTTCTGGCTATGTTTCATCATTTGAGCAACCATTTCATTTCTAGTGGCAACCGATGATTGCTTTTCTGACGATGCCAAAGAGGGATGAAGTGGTACCCAACGTTCCATAAACAAATAGTGCTGATCGTTTTCTCTTTGCAAAGTATAACCTGTAGATTGTAATAATTCGTCATTGTTATTCACTGATCGTTCACATTGTGTTTCTGTCTCTGTTGCGGGTACGATCTTAGATTCATCATCATGATACATGGTGGAAAGTATCCATAGTAAAAAGTCAGCTACAATTTCCCCCTGTTTTCTCTTTCCAATGCCACCACCATGGTGTCTTGAGCTGGATTGTTTCTTATCATTTTTTGAAGAGAATTGTTCCTTAGAAGTTGCCTCGCTGACATCTCTTTCATTGGTGGATTTGTTTGTTCTTCTATTTGTCTGTTGTTTCTTTGGAAGCGATACAAAGTATTTGGCTCTCACAGCTTGACATTTTGTAGCATCCCATTTAAGTACCTCACAAACACGCAAGTTAATCTGAGGAGAGTGTGAAGTTGGCAGATAGTAATCCACCGTAAACTTGTCCCATGTATGCCAGTCTGTGGAGGGTGTCTTGGTAGCGGTATTGGGTGCTTCGTCCATATTAATATTATTTGCAGTAGAATTATTTGATGCCGACTCTGCATCAAAATGCCCATGAAACTCCATCTCGTTTCCCAGCTTGCATATGCGCCTAATATTTGATCGAAGGAGTGTCATCGTTTCTTGGTCATTCTGCGTATTATCCAATGTTGCATTCCATTCTGGACCGCCCAATCGAACGATGACTAGGACCATCCTCTCCTGCTCCTTTTCCTCATCGCCGTTTGTCACAATTATGCTAGCGATGCATGGCCGCCACGGATTGTGCAACGGAAGAGGACCCCGCGTAGTAGGTGGGTGGTATTTTCGTCCGACATGGTCAGGTGAGTCAGTGAATGTGAGGAGATATGAGATATCGTGTTGTTGTTATCTATCCCTGGTTATTGTTATTGTGGTGATGACGATGATGATGAGCAGGTGGAGAGAAGATGGTAAGACAATCACCGTTGATTCAACGTACGTAGGAATACGTGGAAGTGGTACTCTGAGATGAGGGAGAAAAGAACTCAGGGAAAAACATACCTAATAAGAAACAACCATGACCGCCTAAGACCGCCCGCCCACAACATACCACAATACGAGCTACTCCTCACACGGTGCAATAACAAAATCTTGCGGATAGCGGATAGTGTCTTGATTGATTGGAACATTACCCTCTCACGCGACAAAAAATGAATGCACGGTTGGAGAGCTGATCCATTCCATAAAAATAGCGATTAATCGCACACATTTTTTTTGAGAAACAATAAAATCATGGGACCCATCTCTGGTTTACAAAATAAGGCAGCTGTGCATGCCTTCGAAGATAAGGCGAAGACTTTACTAGAGCCGCTAATTGGAGAAGACGAAGACTCGGACGATGAAAGTTCACAGTATTCGGCGGCGTCAACGGGTGCCTCCATAAATGTCGAGGCCAAGCAAACGGGGACGGAAATGATAAAAACAGCTGCGGGTGAGAAATAATTGATGTTCCGGTATATTGTATGCAGTCAACTCATCGACTGATATACGAAACACTTATTGGAATTGGTGTGTTCGCGCTTCTAAACCAAACTCTTTACACTAATTACAATATCCCTTCAGTCTCCCTTGGATTGATGTTTGGGGCTGTTGTGTCGACTGGTGCGATAATAACCGCGCCAGTAGTGGCTGTTATCATCATGGCAGGGGCTTGCATCGTCAACGTTCCATACTCTGCTTACAAAGAGTTTCGCATTGTGAAACTTCCTGGTGAGTACATGTTACGGATAACGGGGTCTAGCAATATAAACCAATACTCTTTTTTAACACTACTTTATTGTAACTTGATTGGGCAGCCTTGAGAAATTTGAACAATGCACTACGAGAAGATGCCAACAAATTAGAGGAGGATATGGATGTCCTTTCAGAACAAATAGAATTGCTCCAGCCTGAAGCAGATAGGTGAGTTTTGTCCAGTCAGATGTTCCTATAATAAAGTTGGCTGCAATAACTCAGTTTTGGGGGGTTTTCCATAACATGATGCATGTGTCTTCCTATTCTTGATCTCAGGGCAACTGCGGTAGAAGAAGAGCTCAAAGGGATCGCCCATGATCAGCGTCTCAATGTGGACAAGATTATTGGTTTAGTGAAGGAAAATGAAGCAATTTTAAAGCAAACGAGGGTATGTAGCATTATATCAAACATAATAATACTTTTTGAATAGTGTTATTCCTCACTCTTGATCTTTTGTTTTCTCTATCTATTGAAGGAAAACTTGAGACAAAGGATTGTCCAGGATATTATTAAGATTGTGGTGATGAGTGATAAGAACAACGATGGGAGATTCTCCAAGGTTGAGACCAAATTCCTGGTCCTGAAACTAAGTTTACAACTGCAGGAGTATGGAGTCGAGTTTGACGAGGAAAAGTTTTATCGTGTCATGGCAGTGGATCCCTCTGTTGCACAAACACTTACAATTGTGAAAAGATTGATCCCTTCTCTCAGCGAGGATGATGAATCCGAAGAAGATGAGGATGACTATGATACATATGATATGTTTCACATGGCTTCGGAAAGTTCCTTATCGGGATCTCTGGTAACCATTGATGAGTCGAGACCACTGTCACTTTCTATTACGTCTCATAGGAAGACAAGGCAAAACTGATTTGCACATCAAGCACAAACACTTGTACTTGTCGCAACGCACGCCGTGCTTCCAAATGCACTCTTCCTTCGCCATCTTCCAGACGCAAAATGAGCTCGCTCTGCGTTGTATCTGCCGAGGGATGCTGGTACCTGTCAATTGCGGGGATGTTGACTGACGCAAATGTGCTCTGCTGAGGGACGTACCAAACAAGGGGGGTTGTCTGCATGGCGGTGAAACCAAATGCTGCCCTGCTGAGGTAGGATGCTCGCACCACTCATAGCATGTTTTCCCTCAGCGGCAAAGGGAGTATTTCAGATGAAGAAAAAGCTGGCGCTAGAGGTGCTGATCATCTTCTATTCTAGGCTTGGTCGAGGATCAAGAGGTTGCTATAAATACTTGAAACTGAAGAAGTGCAGGTTGAAACTGCAAAGCAAGCCGTACTCATCTTTTTTATGTATCAAATGAAAAAATTCTTTTCAATGCATACAATAAAATAGATACCATTAATCTTCTGTGTAAAGAATCTACGCTACAGAATGAATCATTTTTGCTTGCGCGTTCCATAAGACAAAATACCCACTGAGATATCACATTAAATCTGGTAAAGGATCTTTTTATCCTCAATACATTAATAAACGTCACAGTGGGTTATACAACTGTAGGGGGTGTGATTGATGGTGACAGTT
>JALLAU010000853.1:0-12334 GCA_036939495.1 Thalassiosira hispida
ACTGGGTGGCAGTGATGACACACGATCGACTGCTGTCTAATCACCACGGGTAAATGAATAATGCCATTGCGTGACTAAAAAGTATTCACTGAACAACACAAAAACAATCATTGACTAAATAATCAAACAAAAATGAAGTAAATGATCGTTTGTTCATGTTCTTGGTGACATCCAGTTTGTGATCACACGTGGGATTTGTGACATCAACACATTACCGTCACAGTCGAAACCTCACACGTACTCAGGCTAGTTAGTGTGGTTTCTTATAGTAATTTCACTCGTGATTATTTTTTTGTCTGTTATCACACAGTGTTCTTAACGGTGGTGTGACATTAGAAAAAAAGAGCGTGAGGGTTGTTGTGACATCCAGTTTGTGATCACACGTGGGATTTATTGTGACATCAACCCATGGCGTCACTACATACACATTATAAAGTTGATAGCCATTTGCACTTTTCAAGAATGCGCATGAAGACCTTTGCAGCGAGACAGGCGCAACAAAAATCCACAGGAGTTGAAATCCAATTTTCAACATTTGAAACTTATATATCTCGAAACACCAAGAAAATCAATTGAAATCCAAGTTTGTGTGCTCTTGACATTACCAAAATGCACACCACCCAATGAACAGTTGGCACAAATTCTCGCTGCTAGTAGCCTGGACAATCAAACGCTGAACCTGGTCTTGCACGTCCAGTGGCTCGCCCACCTCCTCTTCCGGGGAGTGGAAGTCCGTTCCAGTCAGCTTATCCTGGACACGTCGAATGACTTTCAGGGCCCTTTCATTGAGCGCTTCTTCGTTAGCAGTGGTGGTGTCACCATCGCGCATGCTAAGCAGCTCCCGCTGTCGTACACTCTTGTCGATACGCGAACATGCTGTGGAACCTTGTTCAAAAGCAGCTTCGGCGGTGCCACCAGAAATACTTGCTATGCGGGTAGATGTGCTCAAATTGGCAGCAAGGGCTCTCATTTCAGAATACATCTGGAGTGATTTGGCATGGGATGTTGCGTAGGGTGTTGATGTAGATGGTTTTATGGCTGGTGCGAGGGCTCCTAAACTAGAAGAATCGTTTCCAGAGAAGTTACCAATTGCGTAATTATTTCCTTCACCTTCTTTATCACCTCTCTCTTGGCCTTGGTTGTCTCCATCATTGCCGTCAACGCCGTCGTCATCGTCGTCTCCGTCCTCATCTTGTTCTTCTTGAATGGGACCAGGCAGTACTGTATGAGCTACGGCGACATTGTGAGCATCTAGTTGTATTGATGTGTTTGTTCCAACTTCTTGACCTTCTCTCGCAGAGGGAGATTCAGCCTCGGCATCTTTTGCAACTTCATGTGATGATTGATCCAACAATCTCCAGCTTATGAGTGGATCGTACACAAATGCCTCCAGCATAGCAACCAATGAATCCTTGTTGTCTCTGAGGACAGCCATAGTTCGCTCACAAGTAGAGCGATAACTTCCCTCGATTCCTGAGACTTCCATTGCTCTCGTGAGCATTCTAGTAAGCCGAAATGGTACCTTTTCGGGAAACTTTTCTCGCATCATGGCGACTTCAAAGCAGTCGCCAAAATCAATGTGGAGTACACGTCCACTGATCTGGTCCAGCATCAAGTTGGATGGGTGTCTGTCACCTAGCCCTAAGATGTAGCCAACCATTGACATGACAGCAAGAGAGCGGGTGAAATTTGTGCGCCTTTCAAGCCACTCCTCGCTGAATGTATGCATTAGAGAAATAAGCAACGTTAGAAAATGGACCGTGAATCTAATTCAGAGGCAAACGATTGACAGCCAACAGCCATACCTATTTGTGCTTTTGATCCACAATACTTCATAAAGATCATTCCCTTTCCCATTGGTTCGTTCCAAGGCTTCTGTGAATATTTCAACCTTCTGCATTGCTGTAAGACTGTCATAATTCTGTTACAGGATGGAAGAATGAATAAAAAGTTGAATCATTCAGTGGGTTGATACATTTGAAGCGATAGATAATAGTCAAAGGATTGCGTCAACACACTTACAGGAGCAAGAGCCATCATCTCCCTGTTCTCTGCATTGAGGGGTATTTTCACACTCTCCCGGTAGTCACGAATTAAGCAATGCAACGTATCGCAATGTGGAACCCATCCCACCACTCCAGCGTTGTGTGATAGGGGAGCAATTGCATATCTTTGAATATTTAAGTCGTGTTTATTTGTTCTTCGGTCTCTTGCTAAAAGAGCATTGACCAAACCAAACAACTGCATTACTCTCTCATCCTGCCGAAGGTCTTCGTGGCCTTTCAACAGAAATACATAATCTTTCCCATCATTTCCTTGTATGGTAATCTTGCGTGGCCGTTGCTTACTTGTGATCACCTGTACATCAGTGATGAACCTCTGAATTTTGATGTAAGATCCGTCGACTCTATAGCTGCCAGGAACTCCCAATTCCAAATTCCTTGCATTGTAGAGAGCAGGGCTACATTGATTCAGCTCCAATGTTGTTAAACCTGGGAGCTGCTTGTTGATTCGCCGAAACACTGTATAGTAAAGATCCCACTGAAGAAAAAAATTATTAGAACTGCAAAGGTTGTGAGAGAAAATAACTAAAACAATAATCTATGACTTGCCGCTTGATTCAGAGCAGCCTCAGCCTCCGCGTTGGCAGGAGATCCAGATCTTCCAGCTTGATTTGGAGACATGAAACCTCCTTGTGTTGGTATACTTTGACCGCTGTCAGTAATCAACCTCACATAATCTTTAATATGGTTGTGAGCGTCGAGAAGGTCTCTGCCAAAACTCTTCAGGAAATCTTGTTCTCTCCTCGTGTTTGCTCCCTTTTCAAGCTCAGTATGAAGTGGGATCAGTACGTCGAGCATTCCTGAAACGTTGCCCTCTCCATAATATAGACGGCTGGCATCCTCAAGGCCTTCGTGCCATAACTCCAGCCAAAGGATTGCGACCCTTATTAGCTCTGAAGATACCATGAGAGCTTCCTCTACCAAGGCATTTGAATGAGCCTTGAGAGATGTCATCAAACTTTCCGCTGCAACTTTTCGGTCGACTTCAGCAGAACGGATTAGAACGGATAGTGGATACATAAGTGCTTGTGGGTGCTTGGTGCCAAGTCGAACCAATAATGGATGCAGAACAGAGCGAACTGCGGGTGCTCTTATGTGGATGCGTGCAAGTAGTTCTTTGAAAAAAGGGGAAAGGAGTAAAATTAAGAAGCATGTTGAGGGTAGGGCTTGGCAAACAGAAGTCAAAAAGAACTTACGTGGTAGCACACCTAGCCATGCTTCAATTTTGATGGAACTAAGGCCATCATTTATTGTTGAGGCAACATCCTGTAGTTCACCGTACTTAAAGAGACAGCTGAGTAGATTCAGGAGATCTTGCTGTACTGACGCACTCCAGCGTTTAGTTCCCACAGAAATGCTGTGTATGAATCCTTTCACAGCTGCGATGACATGACTTCGAACAGTTGTTGGCGATTTTGACATGTTAGTTCCTCCTTTATCTTTCTCGTTGCCGCGGTTTTGCTCTGCTAATCTAAAGTTTATCAGTGCCCACGAGTGCCAAGACCTGTATGAAGAACCACTCACGGTCACAGCATCAGTAGCTCTTCGGTACGACACTAGAACATCTGTTGCCAAGCTATCTGTCAACATTGCTCCTGGTGGACACAACGCAATTTTCCAATCTCCAAATCGAAGCCAGCAGCTCTCGCGGAGTGCCTCGCCTTGGGTTGTCTTATTGACGCACTGAGTCGTCAGGTCTATAGCGAAAGAATAATGGATGAGAATTAGCAACAATAAGAAAGCGTAGCATTAAATTTGAGGTCAATAAATAGACATACCAACAACATTACAAAGTAATCCAAGGCGGGACATGGCTTCATCTCTCCTGTCTGTAGCCCAGAGATGCTTAATGTAGGCGAAGTAAAGCTTGTGCTGAATAAACAGCCTAATGGAAAAAGATGAAACGAACGAAAAAAACAATGTTATAGAACATTCCGCTTGCCTCCATCCTTCAAACAGAGACTTTAACGCACCTTTCTTCTCCTCCCGCCTCGTTGAACAGTTGCTTACTGAACTGCTCGTGATGTGGTCTATAGTTCATTTGCACACTGATATCACCGTTCACAATACGTTCGATGGAATCACTGGTGGATTCCCCCAGACTGATGTTTATGCCGAGTCCCATGTTAGATGGTATTCCAATTCCAAAAATAGGACTTTGAAGAGAGCACTCCATCCGAGCAAGAGGGTCTAACAATGTTCTTTCTGCTAGCTGAAAGGCTTCGGCCTGTCTCGATAAAGCTGACAGAGTAATAGTTGCATCAACTTCATCTGTCGGACCTAGAACAAGTGACCTATAGAGTAATCAGGATTGAGAAATATCAGAAAATCGACTCAACATAAAAGCAACTGAAACTCTTCCTCGCCCTGGCCAAATAAACAGCTCACCTTACTGCCAGTATTGAAGAATGTACTTCAGCGTCAACCCTGCATCCATCCAATCGCTGTCGCCAAACATTGAGAAGGTGCCGTCGTGCTTGCGTTGCATCAGGATTATTGGATGCATGAAGTTGTATTCCACTATTGGTTCGCTTTTCAAACTGTCGGAAGGATATAATTTCCTCTAACTCGCTCAACTCTTGTGCAGCTACCATGCTAGGATATGCACGTTTGTATGACTCTGCAAGGAGTGCCGTAAACCGGCTATCCATGGCCTTTCGTCCAGAATCAATAGACTTCGCAGCTTCATCCCATTCTGCTCTGTGAATGTGCAATACTGCACGGTAAAAGGCGCCATCAAAGTCGAGTTTCGGGATATGAGTTGCCCTAGATTCCTTTGAAGATGATATGGTGTCGGCAGACTGGGGCTGTGTGTGAACATGGGAGTGGTGGTGTCCTTGAACTAGCTGGATGGAGTAGTCTTCAAGTTCGTCCCATTTACCGAGTCTCCACGACGCCTGGGCACAAAACTTGAGTGCTTGCTTATAATTGTCAGCTGAGCTCTTTTTCCTTGATTGGTGCCAAGAGGTGGGATTTGATTCAATGGGATGACTCCCAGAGAGCGCTCCCCAACTCCGACCTGCCAGGTCCAGTGCCTTTTGCCAATCTCCCCTAGCGTCATAACATTGCATGCATCCCAATATAGAATTAACATCATGTGGATTTTCTCTCAGCTTCTCTTCATACATTCCTAACGCTTCAGCCCATGACCCGAGCTTTGCTAACCATGATTCATAAATGATATCCTCAGCCCAAGAGCCATGATCTCCGACTGGATCATCACCATAGCTTGTTATGACACTGTATGCCATGGGACTTTTATCTGAGCGTGATTCTGCTCTGTTGTGAGAGGAGACCAATGACCGCCCACCCCGTCGTTCAATTTCAATCTTCGCAGCTTTTAGCACGCCAAGAGCCGCTTCGGGTAGGTCCAACTTCTTGTTGATATCAATAAGCTGCTCCACACATGATCCACCACGTCCCATTATGTACTCGCGCTCTTTGTAGTGTAGAGCCCGAGCGTAGGCGCGACACTTCAAGGCGAGCTCAGCCAAGATAGAAATGTCAATCGATAGCCTATTCTCAAAATCGTGTTCCATGAATTCTGCTAGATTCAATAAAAGTTGTAGTATTTCCAATGACGCATCAGCCGAAAACACGACCTCCAGTGAGTATACCAAATTGGAGCGATATTGGTCATTGAGTTCGCCCCAGCAGCAAACAAACGCCGCACTAAACAGTTCGAATGCAAGCGGCTGGTATGCCTGTGCTAACTCTGTGGTGAGAGAAACCAAAAAAGTATGCGAGGAGAGGGTGAAAAAAAACAAGTGCACTGCATAACCATGTGAAAGCTCAATAAATCTTACCAGCACATGCACGAAGCGCAGGCGATGGAGCCTCACGAAGCAGTTGGACAGAGAAGCGCCGCATCCACTCATCCCAATCTTCTCGAGTTTGTCGCTGAGAACAATCCCACGCTTTTTGTAAATTGTTTATATTTGTCCTATGTGCACTTTGGTGTAGAATTGGCTGGATAGGAGGGTTGGGAGTTGTTTTCAGCCCTTCCCCCACCCTAGTGAGAGATACATCAGAAGCTCCAGATCTTCCAAGTGAAAACTCGCTTCCTGATATATCTTCATCGTTACTACTGCCATTCCAGATTCTTAGACGATCGCTGCTGATCGAAGTTATTTCATTTACAGCTTCGTCATAGAGATCAATTGGAATATGCTGCTCGCTTTGAAATATTTCACTAGGACCTTGATCCTCATGCAGCTTCTCTATCCCTAAACAACATACCTTAATCTGCCAGGATATTATGGCATCCCGAGCAGTGTCGTGATAGAAGGACAGCCATCTTCCTGCGCCAAGTTGTCGCACACAAATGCAAAGGCACCCGATAATTGCATTACCAACCTCCTTGTTCGGCCTCACATTATCGCCCAGCATCCTTAGAAAGGGTTGAACCACTCTCGCAGGAAGAGCGCTATTTGACTTGACGCTCGTGTCAACGAGGAAATTGGGATTTATCTCGATCGTTTGCAAGAGAATAGATAATGTGTCAATGGTCTTGACCGCAAGTTTCGATCTACCGGACCCGTTTGGGGGAGAAATCTGAATCCTGCCCATACTATTCTTGTCAGGGACAATTAGTATATCGACAAGCTTCACTAATGCAGGGACGACAAGGTGAATGTACTCGCCCAGAACGTCCTTTATTCCCTGTATGTGCCGTAATATCAACTCCAATCTTTGGGACTCTTCTCGAGACGCGGAACTGTTGTCACTCCACTTAGTCAGATCAATTGCCTCAATACTAGCCAACGCCTGCCGGACCAACAGAGGGACGTACGCTCTGAAGTCATCAGGTACAGCTGCCGCAACCCTTTCCACCAAGGAGCATAATGCAGAAAGATGGGGACTGAACCAAAACTCCTCAACCACATCAAATATTGCTGGCAGGTATGGTCGTAAATGCTCGCGGACAATGGCACTTAAATTTGCCACATTCAACAGCAGTGCTTCTCTTAATCCATGCTGTCCACAGCTTTTCACCGTCACAAGAATATGAGGGACTATATTCTTCAAGAAGGGCACACTTTTCAGGCCCAATGCGTTGAATATAAACATCACAGCCTTCACGAGAAGTGAATGTGGAAACCAGATCAAGCATGAGCGAAAAAAATATATGAACTTGAGTTACATGCACAGTTAAATAAGGCATCGGTGCCGCTTACCTTCATTACCATTCCATGGAGGTTTGATAGAGAAGAATCTTTCAGGATACGCATCAGCGCTTGCACAGCCACCGTTGGATAGAATACCTCATCAGATGGCGAAAGTCGTCTGGCTGGAGACAGTTTTGATGATGGCTGGGCAGTCATGGCAAATTGTTGATACATAAACAAATGTGCAGGTTCGTCATTATCAGAGTCTTTGTAAATGCTCTTTGCATGTGATCCATCCTTGGTCTGCTTACTATGAGAACTGATTGGTATCACACGGAGGTCTGCATGAGCCGACGATACATTTCTGCTCTGTAACGACGTCGAAATCATTGAAGAACTCCATTCGGCCGTTCGTTTTCCTGACCCATTAGCTGGCAGTGTTCTGCCGCTACCTGGACCTTTTTCATCCTCTAACTCCACAAAATAACCCCCACCTTTCCCACCGCCTTTTCTTGTTGAACCGAACGGAAATCTATCTGGATCTAAAGCACCCAATATTCCAAAAGTTCGAAAGACCTGAAATGACAAATGAGCACATTTATGAGTTCAGGTGAACAAATCACATCGTGTTTGTTCATGCAACAGCGGATTTCAAGTAAGCTGAGTTTTGATACGAACTGACCTCTCTCCGAAGATCCCAAGATGCCCTTTTCGTCGTTGGAAGAATATCTGAAGCTTGAGCCAAGAGCTGCGGATAGTCTAAGTAGGGACTTACAACATAGCAACAACCGAAGGAAATCTTCCCAAGTGCCCACAAGCTGACACGCTGTTTCGAGCTATTTTGATCTTGTACGTTTTCAAGAATGTGAGAAATGAGTTGTCGAAGCCATGGGTTGATTGAGCTATGGGCAACAGATGCCAGCTCGCCCAAGGCTTCCAGTGATGCTGTTGCTAGACGCGGAGCTACATTGGCAAGAGGAAGCGCATCGACAATGGAAGAGATGAACGGTCGAGTAAGTTTTTGCAGTGCTTCCTCGCGCAGGAAAATAATAATGAGCCGAGTGGCCACTTCTCTCCCTCCGCCATCATCTCCTCCACAGCGAAGCTCTATTATGAGATCCATTAGAACGCGCCTCAATCCGGGAAGGACGGGAGCAGGGTTTAATCGTGACAACCTCCCTAAAATCTGAAGAGCACGCGCTCTCACGGCAAGCGCTTCGTCTTCCAACATCAAAAATATGGGAGCAAGGAGATTTAGTGATAAGTAAGCATCGTATCTTTCGTCTAACCCTCTTACAATGCAAAGACGGACGACGGGGGATATATCTGACACAGCCATTCGCAGTAACTTTTGAAGGATTTCTTCCAGATAGCTCCCTGATACGTCTCCCAACTTGAAGCGAAGAAGTGATTGATCTCCCTTTTCTTCTTTTGTGCCTCCAAATGGCAAAAGCAAAAGGCAGCAGGTAATGGCAGCTTCGCGTCGTACATCACTTGAGGGGTGATCAAAGTACATGGAGATCACATTTTTCAGAAAAGCTAAAACCTCGTAGGATTCTCCTATTGTTCTTAGTGTTCGTAGACTGAGAACAAGTTTGCCAACTACCTCCGGCTTCGACGATTTATTTATTACTATCTGATCATTTTTGTGAGGTGATTTAGGATGAATGACAGCAGTTTCTGTGTTGCTTTTGTTTGCGTCCTGTACTGCCAGTTCGGACTGGGGGGGCTTCTTGGGCCGCATACTTGGGTTCATTGATGAAAGAGATATTGAACTCATGAATGTTCTCTCTAAGGTGGGGGGCAATTGGTTCACCAATGGGGGTGGTGAGTTGACGAGTGAAGTCGAAGGCAACCCTGGATCAGACAATGTGGGCCGGCTGTTCTTTTTGATAGAGAACAAATCGACTGTTTTCCCAGCAAGGCAAAATGAGATCTCTTCAAATAACCGGCGTTCGATAATGAGCTGCTTCGAAGGTACTGAACGGCCAATTGAGTGAAGGCACTTGATGAGTTCCTCGCTCAAACCCAGCTCAAACATTATATCATCAACTATGCCCATTACATGTGGAGCAGCGTGTGCGCCAAGCGCCTCAACAAAATTGGCAAAACAGCCGAACACATCGCATCGAGAAATAACAGTCGGCCCTCCAGATTTGCCAACATTCCATTTGAGATTGTCACTGATTAAGCTGAAAATATCCCCAAGCCGCTCTTGAAAATCACTCTCGTCCTTTAGCTCGACTATGTGGTAATCAAAGCCATCGTCAACTAGAAGAGATGGATTTGCTGGTTCAATTGGAACAATCCGTACCGAAGGAATCATGATATTTCCTCCACCCATCGCTTCGTCGCTCATTGCCAAAGCCAGCTGTCCAATACTCATAAATGCCGTTGGCTTCACATCGATCCTGGACCTCACTGGGGGAGAAGTTCCTGTGGCAATCAAAAAATCCAAACTTTGCGTCAAGTACCTACGCCCATACACTTCTGGGCATCGCTGTGCAAGTCTTGGGATCAACCTTATCACCTCCAGCCGGATCAAAATCAGATGATGCTTCATGAATTTCAGAACCGCCACACAAATTTCATCGTAGCGGGGTAGAATGAAGTTTCGTGAGTGGTTGAGCATCTCACTGACCACTAGGAGCGAGCCATGAGCATGCACTGCTGCAGTCATTGCAAACGCAGTGGGATCCTCCCCGTTTGGAGGACGGTTTCTATCACTATTAGGTCCATCGCGACGAACAAATTTCAGCCCCTCCATCATGCTGGCATGCAGTGCACACAACGGCGCCGTCATCGATTGTCGTTGTCGTTCCATCAAAATGACGAGGCATTCCGACAGTGCATCGGCAGCACAAACCCGCACAATGGGCTGCGGATCCCTCAACGCTGGGAAGATATGATCAAGAAATTCATTCGTGCCGCCCAACCCCGCCAGATGCGAAGCGATGCCGGCACCGCCATCCCTGACAACGGGCGCCGGTCCCCCTCCCGTAACAGAGGAGCCCGCCGCCGTGGCCGCGTGATGGTGCACATTGACATTGTGGGTCTTGCTATAAAATGCCGTCGGGGCGCAACGCGCCAGTTCCCTCAACACCAACACGGCCGCCAATCGTCGGTCGCTCCTCTCCGATCTCAACCATTCCAAACTACGACCAATTTCGAACTCGACTCGATCGGCGTTGGCGGCGCCCATCGCCATCCGACCCAAAGCTCGCGCAATGGCGTGAAGAAATTCGTAATCGGCATGGAAGCTCTGACTGGCCTTGAGGCCGTTGCTCAAATTGTTCCCGAATCGGATCGCCCTCCGCTCTTCGTCGGCCGAGGGCACCATCAGGAGGGCATCGAGGGCGGCCACTCCGGCCAAACGATCGTCTGCCCTGAGGGCCTTGGAGTGCACGAGGGAGAATACCTTGGCGTATACTTCCGATTCGACGGCTGCAAATGTTTCCTGTTGCATTTCGTTGGATAGCAACCGCAGGAAGGATGCAAGCTCTAACGATGCACGACGATTGGCGCGCTGGCGCAGGAGCGATGTGTGGTAGTCAATGGCTCCCGATGCAGACGACGAGTCCATCCCGGCACCAGCGTCGACAGTAGTAGTCGACGATTTGTTTCCTTTGCCCTTGAAATTCATCAGCTGGGCAAAGATGTTCTTCGATTCGTCATACGTGCCCGCCCCCGACATATCCGTGGATGCCACTGATAAATGTCTCAAATGAGGCGTGGTCTGCAAAAGATTATCAATGTGAGACGCCGGCGAATGGCAAAAGCTGGGCATTTGTCTCCTCTTCTGCTGCTGGTGTTGCGAATGGGGGGTAGCAGCATGCAATGGAGAGGGTTCGGAATGCAACGAGGTAGCTGATATTGCACTAGCATGTCTTCGGCCGCCGCTGCCCGCCCCACTGCCGCTGGCCAAGGGCGTTGCAGCTCTCGCCCCATCGCTACTACTCCAAGCTCCTCCCGGACTGATCTCGTTTACGGCAGCACCTTCCGGCACGGAAGACCTTGTTGACCATGCAGCATGAGCCGAGGACGTAATGGGATCTACAGCGTTAAAAGGAGCAGCAGCCGTAGCCCCAATCTCTCTCCCAACATTATGCGATGATGGTGCAACTACATCCGTCGTCATCATCCTAACAGCAGCCGGTGTCGGCGGTTTCTTCCCCCCCATCGGTCCACCAGTCCCCGCTTCGTTCAACAAAAACTCCAATTCCTTGGTAGAAATAATCGATGCCAATACATCCTGCGGTCCAGCGGACGAAGCGTACCTTCTCTTTAGATACTGCAATAGCGGATCCAACGGCGTGGGTAACTTATTGGCAACTCGGTGATGACTATCCGAACAACTTGCGTATCCCCCCCCCGACACACCACCACCACCGCGTGTGTTGCTGGAACCGACAATGCTGGAGGGACCCACGATGCTGCTACCATCGGGAATGACATCTGCACCAACACCACCTATTATACTGTTGGAAGTGGATGTGGGATCTCCGAGCGACCATCCGTGTCCGTAGTAGGGTTCGCCTCCTTGGAGGAGACGGGCGCTTTCGAGTGATAGAAAGTCCATTTTTTCTTTGTTGGTATTGGTATTGTTGTTGTGTCACTGATAGTAGTGTAGTAGTAGTTGAAAGTGTGTTGCGAGAATTGAGTCTATCTGATTTTTCTTGTACAATATCGACTTGTTGCTTATGAGATATGTTTCTCTGTATGCTGTTTACTCGAACATCATATCCATATAACTATACTAATAACTGGTTTGAATAGAGGAGAGAACAATAATCAGAATCACAGCATTGATTTTCAAGGCTCAGTGCAAACTGAAATAATGGACGCAATAATAGCTCAGTGCATGATGTTGTCTTACACTTACATACATCTAATGTTGATAATAATATTATGATGCCCTCGAGGTGATGCACATGCCAGCCTTTCAGTTATTGCTCATGATTATATTGTGTTTTCAAATCTGTTTATTCCGATTGAGATGTCTATCACCGACCGACCGGGCCTTGAAGCATGGCTCTATTGCTTGACGTTGACCACACCGCGCCGATGGAGGATGATAGGTTGGTTCTTTGTATTTGTATCGTACGATAGTGTGAATGGTGGGTTCTTTGGTTGGGGGGGAATTAGGGGAAAGGGGGTTAAATC
>JALLAU010000854.1:0-16521 GCA_036939495.1 Thalassiosira hispida
TCAGCATCGGAGGGCACCGAGCCGCCCCTCTCCAAAAATCAGCTTAAAAAGCGCCTCCGACGGGAACAAGCCCTACGAAGCAATGAACGGTCCCGTGATATACGCCGCCTTTCTTCCAATATTGCTGTAGGAGAAGGCGCAGTATCTTCGTAGATTCGCTCAACGAGCCTAGCAGCCCCATCAGCAGTGATGCCATCATGGGATGGTGCAGGTACTGATGATGCAGTTGCCTCTGCTGTAGGTGAATACGGAGGGGGTTGTTCCAATGGAGATGATGCATCGTCTCGATTAATGCGCGCTTCATCATTGGAGGGGAATGCGGCTGCATCAGGGGGAGGAGGGACAACTATCCTCTGCGTCATAGACGAAGCCGTGGGAACAGGACGAGGAGCAACATCAGCATTGGGCGTATGTGTTGTCCCAGGTGATGGTGATGTAGTTAGTTGCTCGATCTTCCTCCATATCAAAATCAAAAGTAGAGTCGTCTTAATTGTTTGTGGATGGCATCATTATGGTGTTGGATTCATGGATTGCCAATGCTGCAAAAACAATAGGCGAGTAAACGTCTCGTCCTCCTTTTTTCCCACCAATGTACTGGCTCTGCGTATGCATCGATAATATCATCTTGACTTCTCTCCTCTACCAAATAGGCTTCTGGAACAATTGGTAGTGTCTCTCCTTCTTCGTCTTGTTCAAGATCTGGTCCGTTCGACTATTCATCGTCCACTTCGTCGATATGCTTACAGAATGCAGGCATGATCATCTCATCAGAGTTTTCATCGGAAATTATGTCATCTTGAACTTCCAAGGATTTGAGTGTCGAAACTGCTGGCTGCTGCAGCTCAACATATCACTGCAATTTCCCAATTCTTCGTCTTCGTATTCTGAGCCAACCTCCCCAGCATCTTCATAATGGTCATTCGTCCTTTCTGAATTGGTTGGCCGTTCAAATTCTCTCACTCTTGAATGGAATATCAGCATCATCCTCGACATTTGTTACTTCCAGTGGAGCAGGCGGTTTAAGCTCAGAAACTGTTACTGTTGGCACCGCTGCTTTCTTTTACATCTCGTCATCTTTGACATTTGCAACGCTGTTTGAATGGGCATACTAAGCTCGTTCACCCCGGTCGTGCTTTCGTCGATGTTTTCTATTGCTGCGTATATTCGTCGTCTAGGCTTGCAATACTAGTGGGTGGAAGAGGCATACTGAGCTCATTCATCTTCATCACCTATTGCGCATATCCCTCATCGATTTGAGAGAGACCAATTCTTCTTCACATGCTTCGGCCCACCCAATCATTACGGAAGCATGTTTATGTGCGCATTTTTGACAACCCCCTTTGATGTGGCAAAGACTCGCATTTTGCTCCCAACACTAACATCTGAAGAGGAGGCAGAAACACAGGATGGAGTTACCCACAGACTCGTTGCATCTTCCAAGCATCGAGAACAAAGACAAAAAATGTTGAGCGTGCTACTTACCATATTTTTAGGGCTAGGAAGAGCATGGACCCTTTGAAGGGTATGCTGCCTTGGTATTAGCGATGCGCTACTGCTAAAATTATTAAACTCATCATATCATCATACGACTGTGTGCTTTAAAATGACTTCCCACCTCCCACCTTGTCTATCGTCGTGTTCGTGAGCCGACTGGAGCACAGATCTTCTCATTTCCTCAGGCATTTCATGATCATTATCATCAAAGTCCTCCCTCCAAGTAGCCACGAAAATCAAAGATGTACCAAAGTTCTATGACCCCTACCGCCTGGGTGTCCGCCACTCGATGAAAGTTAGTTCCTTTCATGCATATCTGGTCCTTTGCAGATGGTAGCAACAACAACTCTTTCCGGGCTTCCCACATTGGATCCGTCATGCATTTGTTATGCGACATGGAGAAGGCATAGACATGTACAGAGTTGGCAGGAGCTTTTCTGCTTGCCCCTGATACCAAGTGATCCATATCATCATACCACGCCTTGTCATATGACGTTCACTGTTTCAGATGGCTGGCCTCGTCCCACGTTAGGAAAACATGTGCAAAACTTTCGTATGGCTTGGCCACCCCATTGTTGGTTTGATTTACGAGAGTATCTGTTATAAGTTGGAGATCCACAAGCAATAGGGGTGAAACAATTATTCAGGGTATTGTACTGTGAACATTTCAGGGTCATTTTAAACCATATGTCTTCAGTCGACAGTTGAAACTATCAAGACAATGTAATTTCAGTAAAGGTCGTGACTCCTCTGACCATTATTGGTTAGATGCAGTCAATTAAAAGAATGTGCAAGCAATATCTATGGTGCATGTGGTATCGTACATATCATAAAAGTAAGAATACTTCGTCCCTCTCTACAGCCCAGACATAAGATAAGTTGTTATCATTTTATCTGTAACCAATCATAGTGCTGCTGTAGGCCGGCCAGGTACGGGTAGATCTATGAAAAATAAGGAAAAACAAATTAATAAAGTAATGGGCCTAAGGCCTGATCTAATCTCTCATCTCTCAAACAAAGCTCAGAAACCAGAAAGCAACACAGGATTTCATGCAGCGCACCAGAAAGCAATCTCACATCCGATTTGCAACTTTTCATATTCAACCCACAACAAAACGCCACTATCTAGGGATCGAAAGTCATTTCCGCTCCTCCATTGATTGGATTGATGCACCCCTGGATACCTCAAATGCATAGATACCTCATAATATCTTGGCTTGGAAATGTATGATTTTTTGTTGACACCATTGCCCTTTTATTAGCACATATTGGCAGCTGGTGAATCTAAAGTTATTCAATGTTACTGAACTCTCGTGGCCTTGACATCCAGCAAAATACATTCCCCAGGAATGTCCTTCAATAGTGTCATCACCCTCCTCATCCGCTGCTTCGGACCAAACCCCTGTGGCACCGGACCAGGCTTATCATCCTCCACCCCCTTCACATATGACAATTCGGGCGGGATGATGATTCTACGAATACCACCCACTCTCATACCCTGTATGCCCTCATTTAGACCGGCTATTGCACCCTTTGAATCGCCTACGGTAAAAATAAATGGCACGCCATCATTTCTTTCTGATGAATCTACATAGTAGCCGTTGCTTCGTTTTAGTACCCATTGAATATTGACTCGCTTGCCCTCGGACACCATGTCACCCGAACCGGAGCGAAGGTCTTCATATGACACTCCAGATGAAAGCTTGGTTGGTCCAGATGTACCGCCATCGTCGGGACGGACAGGAGCGTTTTCATACATTGCATTACCAATATTTGGGACAAGAAGTATCGATGCAGTGGACAAAAGAAACACCCGCCTCAAGGCTTCCGATCTAGACACTGCTGTTGTTGATGATGTTGGTGTTGACACTGTTCTCGACACTGCTGATTTGACGCCAAAAGAAGATAGGGCGTCGACGCGACATCTCTCACCCAACATTGTGATGAGCAGCGCCATCAGTGATGCCATCAGTGACAAAGTCGAGCGGCCATAGGTCCGGCTGCAGAAACAAATCGTAGCTCGTCGTTTAGCGGCCGATACCTCCATGGTTAATCAAATCCCTCCCCAGTCTTTTGCTTTCAACTCGCCTGCTTGCTTCTTTGGATATGAGCAATAACAGGCAAGACAAATAGACACCGAATTAACCTCTCAACCCCGAGCCCCGAGCGGAGCGACCGAGCAACACCATCCAACCACTCTTGCGAAATGGCGGGAGAGCGATATTGTAGGTATTGATAACAAAAGACCGGTGCCGAAAAGAATCTTTATGACATAAAGAGCGAATGATAATAACTAGCGGCCCCTCCTATGGGGCTAACAGACATGGCATTCTATTGGAATAAGAACTGAGGAATTAGTAATATCCGCAATAAGAGATGAGAAATGAAGGTAGTCTTTTTCTTATTCCGAAAATAGTGTGATTCGATGTGTGATTGCCTTAGGTACCTACTACCTACCTACGATACGATATCAGCGTTCTCGGATTTGATGACGCGCGCATTTTCCAGCCGTACACGAGTTGTCCCCCCCATTTCGCTTGTCTCCCTCTTCATCTCGCGAGATTATCTTCAAGTGTTACCCCNATCTCGCGAGATTATCTTCAAGTGTTACCCCCATTCGCCGCAAATTCTGAAAGCAATATGGTAGTTTTGGCAAAATTTCGGGGGGTACAACTTCCTTCTGGTCAGAATAGCCAAAATATGTATGCCCCCCAGGGGGACAACTCAGCATGAGAAAGTGGCGGGACAGGGAAGGTACTTATTCCATCGTTGGTCTTCCCGCCTTTTTTTATATTATGTTTGCGCCTTTTTTTACTGAATGTTGTGAGTGGATGTGAGCTAATAATTGCGTAAAGGGAGCCTGGCTGCAGCCATGTCTGATTTATTTCACGCCTATGGTGCGGTACTGAATGCTTCATTGAAGTCTACTCAAGTCATCTCTGAAATTATCTTATGATTTTGATTATAAAAATATTGTGAGTGAGGCGGCAAGAAAGAAGAGTAACACCGTTGACAATGTATACGACAAGTGTGAAATCTGAGCCCCATTGCGCCGGAAAAAAGTGGTAGAAGAAAACGCGCCACCATCAGGTGAATTCTCTGTAGTCGGGTCCAAACCAGATGAACTAGATTCTTCGCTGTCGGAAACTCCGGGTACTAACGTTGGCAATATTCCTCCTAATCCAGTATTTCCTCCTTGCTGAGGGGTACAGCATTGGGTCCAGAGATCGTCCCTGGCTGATAGACAGAGTATGCTGTCAAGTTCTTCTGAACTTAACATAGCATTTACATCCCCACAGGTGATGATTTCACCCTGATAATTCACCTCGCTATTCCATGCTGTGTTCAAGTGAGTGCCATTGCTATGTTGACAAAGAGAACATTGATTGCTTGGTATCTTGTAACAGCATTCATGAGTAACAGTGAATTGGATACTCTGACATCGGTCATCGCCATCCTGAACCCTTTCGCTTCGTAAATTCAGATAGACATCCAAACAAGTTGATGCCAGGCCATCATAAGTCAAAGGTCGATTCCAGTTCATTGCCCAACCCGGATCTTTACACAAGCTGCATTCCTTGAAGCAGCATTTGTCGAAAAGATCGCTTTTTGTAGTTTCGCAAACGTCGCTTTGGCTTAATTCTCCTTCTGCCAGTACCGACCAGTCCCCACACGTTCTTTCCACACCCATATACATCACAGGGTCATTTACAAGTAATTCATATTCTACATCACCATCCACACAGATCTCGCATGGGACATCATAACAGCAACTGTTCCTGTTGAAGGTAAGATAGTGGACATAACACTGAGATGAAACTGATCCTGACAAACATGTATTCAGCACATCCGCTGGTGTCAAGAGAGACCAACCATCTCAAAGGTCACTCACCAATGCTGTTGCTGGATCCGTGCACATTGTTCGCTTGCTTTCGTAATTTGATTCATGCCCATGTAGTGATTTTCAATTTCTGAACACGCCATTTTCGACCCATCATGTGTTACAAACATTTCTTGATCTAGCTGGTAATCTTGGCAGATGCTGCATCTAGCATAACAACACTGGACAAAAAAGGCAGCAAGGAACCGTTGAGGTTGAGTAAAGACTGAGATCATTGCAAATAATATGAACACGTAATAGACAACAACAAACCTTGTCAAACAGGTCATTCTGGGTAACAAGACAAGCATCATCTTCTGTTTCGAGCCTTGTCCAAAGATAATTGTAAATGCCATAGCAATTGGTGTCGGCTCCATTGTAGGACACAGTTTGTTCCATAACGCTGAAGGATTTTTGTCCCACTTGGCACAAATTGCAGGGTCTCTCAGGAGGGGTGTAGCAGCACTGTAAAGAAAAGAAATGGTAGTAATGGTATTAGCAAGTGAAGAATCGTTCAATGATTGATTGTCATGAAAGAGAAGAGGCACGGAACCACTTGCCAGACTTGAGTAATCCATTTTTGCTTGTTCACACTCGGCAGAATCATCAAAGACTCCTCCTTGCAACAAGACCGAATCTAGTTCCAGGCATGTCATTGGCTTGAATTTGTGAATCACTTGTGCATACCAGTCCTTCCCAGACGGACAAATCTCGCATTTATTCCCAGCATCTGGTATGAGCGCTGATGGGCCACTACAACAATCCTCATAGTAGCTGCTCTGCATTTGGCTACATTCTTCAGATTGTTCCTCAACACTGTTTCCTGACAGGATCCAAGTCAGTTCTCCACAGGCAAATGTAATATCGTTGAAGGTTGTTGGGTTGTCCCAGTAAAGATTACCACCAATGCCACAAATACTGCACTCCTGGTAGCAGCAATCTTGCATATAAGCAGCAGCATTGACAATGGCATGTGAGAAGACAATGCTGCGAAAATCATCATGCCATTCTGAGAATTCAACTTACCTTTCTGCAGCTCTGCTTTTGCGGCCTGGCACATGAAGCCAACCTGCTCTTCTCTCGACACCAAAAAGCTATTCAAATCAAAGCAAGTTGTCGTGGAACCATAAAAGCTCACGCTAGCATCATCTCGAACGTCACCTTGGCTAGCTGTGCTGGACTGGCACAATACGCACGGCTCGGTGGGAGTTGTGAAGCAGCAAGGTTCAAACAATAGCTCACGAGCGGCAGCACACTCATCTGATCCCTCCATGATAATATCAAAAGCAAAACTAAGTCCCAGCTCCAAGCATGTTGCAGCAGTCTCATTGTATGCGACTTCAACGTTAGCGTCAAGCTGAGCTCCCTGGCAAAGGTCGCACTTCTCGAAGCAACACGAAGGAAAATACTCAGTTCGGGCGGCGTTGCAAAATCCACTATCATCCTCAGCCTTGCGAAAGAGAGAGTTGGAGACTTCGGTGCATGTCTTATTCATTCCTTCAAAGTAAACTAAAACCTCTCCATTTATGTCGTACCAGGCTTCCCCTTGTTTGCACAATGAACAGGCAGGGACAGAATAATCAATTTGTTGGTAACAACATTGTTCTCCATGTTGAGTTTGAAGATCAGTGCATCGACCAGTCCCTTCCTCAATTGCATTGCTGGTGAAATACCAATCAAAGCTACCACATGCAACGTCTTCTTTTCCATCGAAATCTACATAAGAATCCCAATCAATTTGCTCATTTTCCTTACAAAGACTGCATTTATCCATGCAGCAATAGTCTTGGAATTCAACCTGTGACGAAGTACATTCATCCGTGCCATTATTTGCGCGGTTTGCTAGGAAATTTGCAACGGCCTCACATGTCTCTGTCCCACCATTCCCTTGATTGAAGTCAACTTCAAGATCCTTCCTTATTGTCCCTTCCGTACATAACACGCACGGAATATCAGGTGCGTCATAGCAACAGGAGCTTGCAAACTTAGATTGCATCGATTGGCAGTCACTGGAGTTTGCAGCAATGTCAGATGTCCGAACTGTATGAAGTTGTAGACATGAGATGGTGTCGCCGTCTAATTCAATTTCTTGCTCAAAATCTTGCAGCTGATTGCCTTCGCAGATGGCACACTTATTATAACAGCACTGCGGTTGGATCTCCTTCGCAGCGGAGCAGGTGTCACTATCCGACTCGATCCTTCGAACCAAGTAATCACTGGGGGGGGGTTGAAGTGGAGGAGGAGATTGAAATGAGGTATCTCAGACAAATACAATGCAGCATGATCCAATAGCAGTTTACTTACTACACATCTGAGCAGTTCATGGCTGAACCCCAAAATTCTACCTCTACGCTCGAGTACGCATCCATGAACTCTGTTTCTGTCTGACATAAATTACAGGGGATGCTTGGAGGAGTATAACAGCAAAAATCACGATAAGCATCCGTGATGTTGGAGCAAGTTGTATCTCCTTGTTCAATTTCATTCCGTCCGAAAATCGGCTTGAACTCGCCGCATGCGATGCGATCACCCTCGTACTCTACCACTGCATCCCAATCTAGCATTAAAGCTTCCCCACAAATGTCACACAACTCATAACAGCACGTTTCTTGCATATCCTAAGCATGAAGGAAAAGATAAACGTAATGCAGAAATTAGGAACACGAATTAACGACGAATCAAGGAATTGAATCAGTCCACAAGACATACCTCTTTTGCCGTGGAACACATATCACCAAATTCTTCCTCCCTCTTCAACATCGCTGTGGCATGTTTACAGGTGGACTCCTCGTCATCAAATTCTACAGCCTCATCCCAATGAACGTACTCTGGGCAGAGCTCGCATGCAGAAATGGGAGGTGTGAAGCAGCAGATTTCTTGGTAATCAGCCTTAATGGAGGTGCACTCCTTGCTGTTGGATTCAATTGCATTGGCAGCAAAGATGGCTTCTATATCACCACACGTCTTGGTGGTGTCATTGTAGTAATCTGCAAAAGATGGGAGGAAAATTCGGGAAAGAGATCAGTATGCATGTCCGTGGGACATCACACAAATTTAGTCAAGCAACAAAATATCACTCACCAATTACAAAGTCCCATGCAAGCTGTGCATCATCGCATAGGCCGCATTTGTCAAAGCAACAGTCATTAGAGTGGGTTTCTTTGGCGGAAGAACATGTGGGGGTACCATCTTCCTCTGCGTTCAGTATGTTGTCAACCACGCCACAGGAGACTGTGGCGCCTTCGTGCGACACTTCCGTTGCCCAGAGAAGGGTTAGCATAGTATCATCCCCTTGTTTGCAAAGCCCACATGGATTTGTTGGAAATGTGTAGCAACAATCATCAGAAAACTCAGTCTTGATTTCAAGGCACTGTTCGGCGTCAGCTTCAATGAAGTCTGAGTAAAGAGAAGTATCGATGGATGAGCATGTCTTTGTTTCCTCTTTCTCCTCCTCCTCTTCTTCTTCGTCGTCATCTTCTGCTTCATCCTCGTCCTCCCCTTTCTCAGTGCCATCGTCCTCCCTCGTATCAGTTACATTTCCAGCTTCCACTTCGGTCTCCTCTCCCTCTTCACTTATCTCCTGAGTCTTGCGACTGGTTTCCTCGTCAAATTCCAACCACCATTTGAGTCCTTGCCCCTCACACAAACTACATTGCTGGTAGCAACATTGCTCGAACAACGCATCTTTCGTGGTGACGCATGTCTCTTCACCGCTTTCATTGGGTGCTAGCATTTTGTTCACAAGACCACAAGGTGCCTCGGTGCCATCTGGCATGGTGACATTCAACTCCGTTCGGACTTGGTAATACACTGCACCTTTCCGACACAACGTGCATTGGTCTTGAGGGTAGTCATAGCAACAGGTTTGATCAAACTCTAATTTCACAGCGTCACACGTCTCACTGTCTTTAGTCACAGACAGCAACAAGCCATAGTCTAGCTCACCACATGTCGTGGCTGGAAAGGAGAGAAATAGAGATGCAGTGCATGCATTGTCAGTTAAGAGTGTATTGTATGAATAAACAAGGAGACGAATATCATAGATCACTATGGTCTTCTGACCATCAATTTCAACCTCAAATAATGGCCAATCACAAGCTAGCTGAAGAATGGGTCGGACAGTTGGGCTGGAGCCAAAATCCCGGCCAATAGAAGATATGATCAAAATAAATTGAAATAAAAACCACGATACTCACATGTTGTGGTTCCATCAAGCTCGACCTCAACTTCAATCCAGGACAAGATGCCTTGACTTGTAGTGTCAGGACAAATTTTACAAGTGTCGCCAACTGCTATCACCCCTCCCTCCCCACAGGGTGTGTTGGCAAAGCACGTCTCGCCCTGTTCGCAATCATCTGAAAGACCACTGGGGCAGGGCTTGTTGCAAGTCGATATAGCATTATCCCAATCGTTCCCACAAAATGCAAGGATGGATTCTTCATCATTTAGAATGCTTTGTGTGGCAGAATCACCACCACTTCCTCCTCCGCCGCTACCTCCTCCTCCACCGCCCTTTCCGCCCTTACGTTGTGTTCCAATTGGTAACATATCAATAGCCCAAACCATTGTTCCACCGAGACACTTATTTGTTGCATAGCCCACTTTTGCTTTGAATGTCTCGGTGTCGTCATATGATATCAACTGGTCGTCATCCTTAACCATCACTGTAGAGTAGGTGGTGAGGTCCACAGTGATTGAGTCGTATCCTTTACCTTTGCCTTCTTCTTGCCACTTATAGATCTCCACAAAGGGAACAAAACCATTGGTGTCAAGGCACCCACCAATAGCAGTTTCATTGGAATCCTCTTTGAAGGGACAGCCGAGAGAAAGGCAGGCTTCATTGGCCATGGTGAAAGATCGACCGTAGGATGGCAGCCCAAGCACAATTTGGGACGCTGGAACAGTGCCATTAGTTATCATGTATTCAACTGCATCATTGATACCTCCAATGTCCGAATGAGCACCAACAATTGGAGGATCGTCCCAGACACCATGAAGATCGTAGGCCATGACATTGAAAAAGTGAATAGACCTGGTCAAATTACCAAGGTCAAAGCCAACTTCAAACCGAGCAGGTGAGGCGGGGACAGCAATACTCAGCTCAAACTTTTCTGGGGCGTCATCAAAATACTTTCTGAGCTCGTCGCACAAGAGCACAAGATTGTCCTTATCAAGGGTGGCGTTGCCGCCACGGGTCTCGTCACCTGGGTATTCCCAATCAATGTCCAGACTATACGAAACAAGGACATACGAATCTGTTAGAGTTAGGAACACACTTAAACACAAAGCAAAATAATGAACAACACATACCCATCAAATCCATATTTTCTCATGAACGCCACGGAACTTTGTGCAAACTTCATCCTAGATTGTGAAGTGGCAGCACTATTACTGAATCTATATAGACGTTCATTGTCAGGTTCATTGTGTGTCCAACCGCCCACAGCAATCATAGCTTTGGTCCCTGGGTAGTTATTTCTAACGTCCAAGAATTGTTGATATTGCCCTCCTTTGATATCCTCTTCAAAGTCCCAAGGTTCGAGGGCGCCAGTTGGAGAGATGGATGCAAATGAAAATACAATGTGCGTGTACGACGATGCATCGATGGAACCCGCGGTAAAAGGGTTGCAGGTTTCGTTGCGGCTTCCATTCATAACAAATAGTGATTCACGATGAGATGGATGATTTCGATGAGGCAAATAAAGAGGATGATGCAATGTCATGGAACTCACTATATGCTCCAACTTTGCCAGTAGCCAACGTTTCGAGACATGGTCTTCCCATCCTTGCAAAATGGAGGGATTTTTTCCACCATGTTGGCAAAATTAAAGATCCCAACAACTTGCTCCTCTTCTTCCGGTGGGGCGACAGCTTTCCCACATGGCGTAGAGGCGAAGCAGGATTGCCCCCCTTCACACTCCGCGTTGGTGCCCGATGGGCAAGGTTTGGCATCGTCGCAATTTGCGACGAGCTCGCCCCATGATAAACCGCAGAAGAATTTAGATGTGACTTCATCCACTTCTGTTTCTGTTTCAGACGCGAAGTTGCCAGAAATTTCATCCTCTTTGTCTCCCATTAGAGGTGTCCAAATTGTGGGAGAAGGTGAGTTGTCCGGGCCTGGGGGTCTTCCTCCTGTTGGTTTTCCTGGTGATGACTGATCTCCTGATGCTGGTGCTTCTTTTGCTTTGCATGGTGTCCCACTAAAACATTGCTGTTTCTTCGGACAATCTGTTCAATTGAGTCAGCAACAAAAAATAACAAAGGTTAAACCAAGTTCTCATCCCAGTATGGGGGAATGGTGATATCAGGCATTTCTCACCTTTGCTATCACCTGATGGACACGCCTGGGCATTTGCACAATCAATGTTGTCCCAACTTTCAGAACAAAAATACGATGTCTTCAAGTTGTCAAGGTGCTCAATTAGGTCAATTGTTGGCTCTGGAGTGGGTTCTGGCGTCGGTACCCGGGGTGTTGGTTTGTTGGTTGGAGCCCCAGTATTAGGTTTGCGTGTTGGTTTTGGCACACTCCAGTCCTCACCGTCATTGTTCACCCCTTGTGGATCCCAGTCCTCACCTTCATTGTTTACCCCCTGTGAACCCCAGTCCTCGCCTGCATTGTCTATTTGCTGCCCCTCGTCGGTATCCCAGTCTTCTCCGTCATTATCTATTCCCTGTTCCTTACCACTTCCCCAGTCTTCACCATCGTTGTCGATGTCTTCATCCTGACTGTCTATAATTTGCGATGGAGACGGAGCTGGTTTTGGCTCTGATGGAGACTGCGCGTTTTCTGATGGAGATTGGGCTGGCTTTGGCTGCGACTCCGATGGAGGTTCTGGTGGCTTTGGCTGGGCCGCAATCTCTGGCGACCTCGTCGGTGAGTCTGATGGCGGCACAGTAGGTTGAGGCTGACTGCAATCGATTTGGCTCGAAAAACAACTCTGGCCAGTTGGGCAGTCGCTGCATCGATTTTGCAGAGTTGAAATAAGAAAGAAAGGACGAAGAAAAAAAACTATCACGCATCAAACATAAACTCACTTGTTGTCCTCACATGATTTGCTTATACCACAAACTATTGTATCCCATGTAGTAGCACAGTAAAACATATCCTTCTGACTTGCTAACAGCCCATACAAATCGGTTGGCGGGTCCGTTGATTGAGGGTCTGTTGGTTGGGGCGTTGTGGGTGAATCAGGATCGCGTGTGGGGGTATTCGTGGTGGGAGAACGGGTGGGTTTTTCCGTCACGAGCCTCTCAGTGGGCTGTGGAGTTTTGGCCTTGCATGCATGGACGAAGGCCCAGCAGCTGTGTTCTGGGTCCTCGCATTCATTATTGTTGCCACTCGGGCACGCCTGATGACAGTTCTTTTCTACATCATTCCAGTCTTTTCCTACAATATCACGATTTTGTATGGCAATCGAGAATGAGACTCAAGATCGACACAGCAGAAACATCAACACAAAGAGTATAAGTATCCTATGTCAACTCACCACAGTAGTAAGTAGCCAGCATCTCCTTCGCCACAACACACGGCGGTAGTGTCGGTTCCAAGCTCGGCTTGCCACTAGCAGTCGGGGCGGGACTTGCCGTTGGTTGGAATTGGGACCAATCCGTCTGGCCGAACACGGGCACCTGCGCCCCGCCATGGCCGGGTACCATTAGTGTAATTGGAGCGGGGCTGGGGATGTTCGTGGGTTCCGTAGTTTGTATCCCCCTCTCTTCATCGCAGGATGTGAAGGCCCAACATTCGAACTCACTGTTGGGATCATGTTGTGGCGGAAAGTAAAAAGATTAGATATTACATAATTGTTGCATGATATGTGTGCAAGTGCCATGCAGAAAACTTACCCAGGGCAGTCGTCGGTGTTTCCACTGGGACACCTCATCCCGCAAGTTTCATCAGCTTGAGCCCATGAAGTCCCGCAGAAAAAGGTCAATGATGGGTCATCGTGGTCAAAGGTTGGTTTGTAAGCTGTTGCAAAATAACCAAAGAAAGTTGTACATTATTTCATTCGTTTTGTGAGCAAAGAGATATTTGTGTGAGAAAACTGGGGTGTGAAGACTCAGATTAGTATGAAGAACATGTCAAGTTAATCTAGCCAATGGGTCTACCAAACTCACTTGGCTTTGGTGTAATCGTTGGACTTAGAGTGGGAATATACGTTGGTGAGAACGTTGGCTCAAAGGTCGGTTCTGGTGTAGGAGACTTGGTAGGCGTTACGCCAATAGGTCTGTCAGAATGATATTACATATTATGTGCATTAGCATTGTAAGCCAAGAATTGGTCAAAACGTGAAATAGCATGAGCTCATAATTTGATCACACTCACCTCCCAGTAGGTGCCTGCGTAGGATCTGGTTCCGTCGGCCCAGCCGACGGCAGGAACGTCGGGGGTCCCGTCGTCGGAGTTTCCGTGGAGTAATAATCACACGGCGTTTGTGTCCAGCAGTATTCAAATTCTGGACAGTCCCGATCGTCCTCGCAGTGATCCTTCGTTTCGCAATTGTCTCTTGCCTGATAATTTGTTGCAGTGTGATTGGTAAGATGAGTTTGGTTTCATGGCAGTAAAAAAACAAAAAGCCATGTAAGCAAAAGTCAATTTTTCAAGTACAAAGTGTGCAGTACTCACATCCGTCCAAAATGCACCACAGTATGAATATCGATGCATAGCCTGCTCCGCGCTCATTACCGGTTTCTTCGTCGGCCTATTGGTAGGTCCCCTTGTCGGCCTTTTCGTACCTCCCAGCGTCACATCGTAATACCCCTGAACCTCTTCCGCTGCCGTCGGCGCAAGCGTTCTCGATACCCCTCCTCCACCAGCACTGTTTCCACTTCCTGGTTCCCACCACATAGCATCACCATCACCACCACCACCACCACCACCCGACGACGATGATCCACCACCATTATTATTATTGTTATTATTAAAGTTTTGGTATTCATTCTTCTGTTGCTCCATCTGCTCCATCGTCATGGCATCCGAGTCCACGGCGTGACATTTGGAGAAGGCAAAGCAGAGTTGATCGGGGGGGCAGTGATCGTCGCTTCCGGAGGGACACCATACTTCGCATCTATTGATATAACCATTGCAATACCAAAATCAAATACAATACACATGATGTGTTCATATTAGAGATGCAGAGCAAAAACAGCAAACACGAAACATGCATACTTCTCCCCCTGATTCTCTTTCAACAACAAGACATAACAACAAATAAACACATAAAACTCACCGTTCCTGAGCATCATCCCAATCATACCCACAAAAGTACTTATTCAACTTACTCGAATAAACCACCGGACTCGGCGTAGTAGGCCTAGTCGTCGGACTAGGAGGCTGAGGCGCCCCCGTCATCATCCTCGCATCGCACGGAGTATTAAAGAAACAAATTTCCCCCGAAGGACAATCGTTCAAATTCCCGGACGGACAATGACTAGCACACTGCGTCAGCGCATCCTCGTACCCCTTCCCGCAAAAGTAATGATCGGTCTTGTCGGGCGACGGCTTATTCAAATTGACGTACCCCCCCCCCGCCTCGCTCCCGACGCCCGTCGCTTGCAAATTCTCCGCTCCCTCCACTCCGTGCATTTCGCTGAATTGCTCCCCGTCCCCCTTGCGGGTATCGCACTCCGTGAACGCCCAGCATTCGTGGCCGGGGAGGACGCATTCGTCGGATTGGCCGGAGGGGCAGTTTTGACGGACGGTGCAGGAGGTGGAGGCTTCGGCCCAGGAGGAGCCGCAGAACATGTTGTAGCCGTAGGTGGAGCCGGGGCGGCCGGTTGCGTAGGCGTTGTCTAGGGCGTCTTCTAGATGACGATTACGATGATGGTGATGATGTGATTGTGATTTGTTATCATGGTGTGTTGATTGTATAGTATTGTGATTTGGATATCGTTCCGAGTCGGTAGTTTGAGTTTGTTCATGGGAATGAAATGGGAATAATATCGATGCCTCATCCTCGAATTGCTGCAACCTGACTTGATCCAATTGCCATTGAATGTGATATTTCTCCCCGAGGCTTTTTTGTATTGTTGCGTAGATTGTGGATTGTGCTTCTAGCTCTGATTTTATTATTTGGGCTTGTGATTGTTGTTGCATCTCTAATGCTAATGATGATGGCTGATGAGGCTGAGGCTGAGTTATAAATAATGGTGGATTTTGCTCCAATCGACGCTGCTGATGATGCCGCCACTGATCTTTATTATATTGTCTCTTCTCGTGCTCATCTTGATGGTGGAGCTGCTGTGCTAATTGTCGCTGTGTTTGCCACTGCCGCCACTTCCTTATCTTTTGCTCGGCGGATGCTGATGCGCGTCCTCCTCGAATGGCGGAGGATGATGATGTCGACGACGACTGTGCCCAGACGAAGGACGTTGCAAATATTACTAGGAATGCACTGAGCAGCATGATCTTTCTAACAGCGAGCTTCATATTTCTAGTAGCTGGCTTTGCCGTTGTGATGATCATACAATAGTAGGCGAGGGCTGTTGGGGCTGTGCAATGAATAAGACAAGTGCGCGTAGGCGTGTTGAGATAAAGCCTCCAGCTCACAACAAATCTATGGCAAATGCGCGAGGTAGATATGAATCGAGGCGTTGTCAGTAAGAGTAGGAGGAGCAGCCCCTATTCATTTTTCATCTCTTATCTCATGGTGATGGTCATGGTCATGGTCGGCGTCTGGCGGAGCTTGACGGTTATTTTTTGGTATTTTCGATCGTGCAAAATGAACTGTCCTATTTACCCTTGGGATACTTATAGGCTGGCTCCAACAGGTGGACAAAAGAAATCTAGCCAAAGATAGCCCCAACCCCCAACATGCATGATCAATGCCAAAGTGCTGAGGGGGACACAAAGTGATACACTTATCAGGCTAAACCTTAGTACAAAATGATCCTTCCAATTTTACCCTTGGGCGAACTGCGCGTAAATCGCGATTGAACGGGAATAGAACTCGCGCAGGGTTGCGCGCGCAGGTGGATTTCTCTTGGGTTCCTAGGCAAATGGCGGGAACCTTCAAATGGCCATTGCAAATTGCAAGGTGTTGCACGCACATCGCAAATCGGAAATCTCGAGGCCGAGCCATCTTCTCTATCCTAGTCCAAGCCAAAATGGTCTCCATAGTGGTCCCCATAGCGACATTTTCCAATCT
>JALLAU010000855.1:0-12342 GCA_036939495.1 Thalassiosira hispida
ACAGTCCGTGTAGTGGGATTCGTTCCCCTCATTTTTAGCCGCCATGGCGGCCCAACTACCAGCACATCCGTCTCTTTCTACGGATGCGGCATTCGGTGGAGGTCATTCAGCCCCCAGGGGGGTTCTTTCTCTCCAATCTTCCACCGATGTCACTGCTGAGGTCCATTACTTCGTAACGGACCCGTCAATCCTTCCAAACTTCCTTGACACCCGACGGAACATTGGATGGGACATCTTCTACTGGACCCCTTGGTTCGCACATATGGAAGATTGGACGCGCATGCGCCCTAACGCCCCCATCTATCGGTCCCTCATCGGCGCTACCTATTTACTTGCTACCAACACAACTCCAAACGAATCGAATCAACGCAACGGCAGAGAGGTTCGGTTCACCACCACACCCAATACAATCACTATTTGATACCACGCCCCCTGACCACTGATCACAGAAGTGTGGTGCTAGCAGATGAAGCTGTCACTCCTTCTCTTCCTCCTCGGAAATTCATCCTCCTTGATTGTCGCCACTGCAGACACATCATGTTTTTCCGACAAGGATGAACTTCAATCCGCCATCAACCAATATATCACTGTTGGTTGTGCCAATATAGTCAACAACTCATGCGAGGCAGCACAAATGTATGGGTGGCCGATGAATTTGTGGTGCGTGGGGAATGTCACCGACATGTCAAGTTTGTTCCAATATGAAGTAGAATTCAATGAAGACATTTCCACGTGGGATGTTTCCGGTGTCACGAATATGGGGAGCATGTTTTATGGTGCCAGATCCTTCAATGGTGATGTCAGAAATTGGGACGTATCCAGCGTCAATAATATGGAGTTGATGTTCTATGAAGCCACATCCTTCAATGGTGATGTGAGCAGTTGGGACGTTTCTAGTGTCACCAACATGTGGAGTATGTTTAATGGTGCCACATCCTTCAACAGTGATGTTAGTAATTGGGACACATCCAGCGTCATCAGCATGAGGTGGATGTTCAGGGGTGCCACGGCCACATCATTCACCAGTGATGTTAGCAATTGGGACATATCCAGCGTCACCGATGTGGTGGGTATGTTCTATGGTGCCACATCCTTCAGCAGCGAATAAGCAATTGGGATGTTTCCAGCGTCACCCGTATGGGTAGCATGTTCGAGGGTGCCACTTCCTTCAACAGTGATGTTAGCAATTGGGACCTATCAAGCGTCACCAATATGTGGGGCATGTTCAGGGGCGTCACAGACATGGGGTACATGTTCTATAAAGCCACGTCATTCAACCAGGATCTCTGTGCATGGGGGGATAAGTTTCCATATGAAGAAGCTGGTTTTATCTTTGTCCAATCAAACTGTTCCTTTCAGGATAGTCCAAGGTCTGACCAACAGCGACCCTTTTGTGCTTCTTCCTGCAACAACATCACTTCGAGCCTGGGAACCGCACCAGAATCCTCCTCCTTTGGACACCCTAGAACAATTTGTTTTGCCGTGGTGTCCTCGCTCGTATTTTTCTTGAGCTTCTTCCTTTACCTTTAGTCTTAAACAATCTGATGTCTCTCTGCTAACCATCCATTCTGACCAAGGAGTTCAGCTGCAAGAGATTCTATTAAAATCCTGCAACTCAAACAGATCAGGGTACCAAAGGAAGTAGACAATGGCTCACTTCTGGAAGGACAGCTCGCCTCGTTGGACATTCCTATTATATTGAGGAGATCAAGTTTTGTTATCTGAGTTTTGTAGTAATTTGGTACATCTACCTAGGGTAGATTTGCAATGTTATCAGCATTTCTTTCTCACATGTCTGCAAGAGCCTCTGCCCCATTCGGGCCATTATCAATATATCCGTAGCACAACAACTGCACCCCAACAAGAAACCTAATACTCCGCAGATGATAATTACAATACCTTATCCCGATAACTGTCATCCCTCCCCTTTATTTTTGTGACAGTTGTACATTACATGGTCTCTATAACTCTTAGATAGTATTTCACTGTAGCCATGTTTGTATGCGTCTGATATTAATATCCAAATGAGCACTGCTACAACCTAACCAAATCCTCAACCTCCATCCTACCTACCAAACTACCTACCTACCAAAAAAAGAAACATGTTTCATCATCATGTGCATATCATGTATAAATCACCAAAAAGAATAAAACCAGCACAATCAAACTCAATACCACAATCAGCCCCAATTGACATTTACTCTTTGTCTTCAAAAGCTTGGCCAACTTCCCCATAACCACACCCAATTGCTCCTCCGCATCGGCCAAATCATCCTCTAAATTTGTCAGCATGACGTTTTGTGTATCAATTTCTTCGTGTATCGTTTCGGCCATGTATCCCACGCGTGTTACTGCCATGTCGAGATCGTCGAGTGTTTCGTCTTGTTGTTGCATCATTAGTAATGTTTCGGATCGTTCTGGATCGTTGTGGTTGTTGTTATTATTGCCTGATTCCAGGTCGTTGACATCTCTGTATCCATTTGTAGTTGCAGTAGTTGCGGATGATGCCCCCCCACCTTTCCCCCCTCCTCTTCTCCGTTCCGTCAACGCCCCTTCGTCCCTAACAAATTTGTGCCTCACTTCCTCGCTCTGCATTGACATTTTAGCACCTGCAATCCTATCCTTGGAATCATCCACAAATCCCCGTCGTTCCATAATTTCAACATGATTAATATGTGGAAATTTCTCTCTAGATTTTTCCACCACTCGAACTGTCGTTTCCAAATCGCTTAGTGTGGATTCGGCATGTTTAATGTGTCGTTTTAATTGCTTTTTGGTTTCCTTGACTTGGTGGGTGTTGGCGGCCGTGTCGGTGGTGCGGACGACGGTAAGATATCGATGTAATCCCTCGTCGACGGATGTTAATTTTTGGACGAGGTCGGTTCGGAACATGTAGAAGGGATCGTCTTCGGAGATGTAGCTTTTTGTTGTTGTTGTTGTTGTTCTTGTTGTTGTTGGAGTAGCCGATGAAGTGTTGCCATTCGTTGATGGGGGTAGTGCAGTTGCCCCGACCCAATCGCCAGCACCATTACTGCCATTTTCATCACGCTCTTCGAGCGACGACGTCAGCGGTATGCCCAAATCGGAATTTTTCATGGATTTGCGACTAGCGCGGCTGAATTTGGAGGAAACGGAGGCACCCGAGCTTAGGGGGCCGTTGCCATTATTGTTGTGTCGTGAGTGCGTTACTCGCGATGAGGTTAGGGAGACGTCATCCATGGTGGATGTCCCGTCGGTAGAGGAGATGGTGTAGTCGCTCTCTGGCGAGAGGGGGTGAAATTCGGACATGATTGCTGACTATCGATGCTGCTGGGATGCTGACTATTTAATATGGAAGATAACAGTTGGATAGAGATTGCGCTGCCGCTTTTCATTCATCGCCATCGCTGGAGGAGGCCGTCATCGTCATGTGGACTTCGTGTTTGATCCCAGAGTTTCACGTTGAGATTAGATATCTTCGCTTGTTCCTGTTCCGTTGTGGTCGGTTTTGTTGCGCGTTGCGTTTGGGATTGGGGGTTTCGTGTGTGGCGATACGAAATAGTCGCCAAATAATGGCGGGAAAAACAATGCTACAATAACAACAATCTCAGAAATGGCGGCCACAATATGTTGTAGGACCATGCCATAGGGCCATATTGCATCTGCCGACGTCCTCCTCTTTGCACAGCCTGCGATCCTTTGCATATGCTTCTGCTTCATCATGAACTGGTGGCGCAAGGTCACTCTTGGTTGTTTCATTTCTGTAGTTTTCGGCAGCTCAACGACTGGCATACGGATCGTTTCTCGTATGGGTATGTTTAGCCCTACAGACGACGCCCCTTCTTCTTCATTCAATATCACCCGAGATAGTTTTACAACATCCATAAGACGATGGGGATGCCATCGAAAAGAAACTCCCTTCATATTCGTGCACATTGGAAAATCTGGTGGTGGATCCATCCGGTCGCGGATAGCCGCTGCCGCCCAGGACTATAACAGGGAACAATGGCATGCAGAACACATAGACCATCATCGTTACCCCATAGAGGATGATAGTGGTCGTCATGCCAAGTTTTGCAATAGTAAAAATTCCAACTACATGTTACCGCACAAGGTAGAGAAGTCGTTTGAAGGGACGCTGCCTTGCCATGCAACGACTCCCATTGGTCATGCAATTGGCTGCCCAACAGGAAAACCCAAATGCTTGGGATGCAGGGACATGAATTCTACTGTATGCGATACTGTGTATGTTGGGCACAACTTTTTTGGAAATGAGATGCATTGGCTTCCGCCTAGATATTTACAAAGATGGTGGCACAATCACTCCTGGTCTAACAATAAGAACACATTATCAGAGAGTTTGGAGAAAATCAATCGCGGGTTTCATTCCATTACACCCAACAAAGAAGATGTTCAATGGTGTCCAAAATATAACATATCTCGGCCAATGCAAAGATTAGTATCAATAAGCTTGGACGACAGAAAGAATCTAAAGGTTCCAATACTAAATGAATGCAGTACTATCGCCGCTCGTCGTGCTGATATAGAATTTCAACAATACTGGGACTCGTTGATGGCTAAACCAAACAATTATTCTCCACTGTATGCATCATTACCACTTCATCGTGCTGTGATGCTTCGCGAACCATTTTCGTGGCTGCAAAGCAAATTCTTTTGGCACAGATTCAATCGTCAGTATGCCTGTGATGACATACAAAGTGCCAGTCGGAAGGACACGGGCTGGGCCTACGGCGCAGTGATGAACTACACAATGTACCTATGCGGGGAAGACTGTATGAGCCGAGTTGAAACCAATATCATGACATTTGAAGAAGCGACAGAGCAGGCAGAAAGCAATTTACGAAACTCATTTTCAGTCGTTGGTCTCTTGAATGAAACAGAATCCTTTTACGACATGATAACAACACGTATATCTTACATGAACATGTCCCTCAACCCTGAAGTTCAGGGAAGACGACATTCCTCGAAAGGGAGAAATGAGACAGAATCAACTCGTTGTTCCAAAATTTATGAAAATGTTACCTTTCAACAACGGTTCAAGGAGGAATTACCAATATTGGCATCTTTGGAACAGTTGTATCATGTAGGTGTAGAGGTTAATCGATTCCAGAAAGAAGAACTGTCGCAGTGTCGTTAAACAAACAAACAAACACAGAGTAATTAGATTTGTAAAGGAATGATATTGAGAAGTCAGTGATTCTTGGCTACTTTTTGAAGGCAAATGAATCAGGGTGGGGGCAATCTGAAATAAAAGTGCCAACATCCTGCAACACCATAACATTATTGGGCAATGAATATATTCTTTGATTGTATTGTATCATACATCTAACTGTCACCAGTATTGCTTTACTTGAAAAAAATCTTTAAAGCTAGGGAATACATCATACTTCTATGCTCCTTTCCTCTTTCTCCTCTCCCCTGCATGTGCGCTCACTTCATTCTGTATGAATGTGTGTTGGTGTCATGAACAACGGACGGTTCATCATCACAGGTTGGGGTTGTGCAAAAATGGTCGGCTGTCTGTTGTCTGTGTTTACACACATCGGATATGCAATATGCACATGCTACCTACCTAGAAAGAAGAGCCAGGGATCTTTGCCGATTGCCGACATAAAAATGGCGGGAAAAAATGTGAAAAGAAGATCTTCTCTTTTCCTCATCGCATCTCTCTCATCTCCCCCATATCGTACCATCGCGGAATGCATGTTGAGTTTGAGCCCAAAGGTCAACGCATAAAAGCATAAGTTCACGATAAAATGCGACGAATGATTGCCAATATGGGCAGATCACCATGGGTCGTCATGATGATATTGCTCTCCGTTCAAGGCCGTAGTAGAATCAGCGAAATTATGATGCAAGGAGATGGCAATGTTGCAATGGTGGGGTTTGCAATGGCATTCTCATCGACGTCATCTTCTTCTTTAGTCGCAGGAAGTATTGGCAGGACGATACGAGATGAAAAGCATGCCATCTACATGAAATCACAAAGAGGGTGGTTTCATCGAGTGAAAACATATCATCATGCTTCCGATTCAAATACAAACGGTGATATTGCTGAATACGCATCAGCAGCAGACAGTCAAAATATTCCAGTCGGAAGCAACGATTCCAATGCCCCATCAACCATTGGAACAAAAAGAAAAGAAGACGCAGCAGCAGAAGAGTTTGACGCAGTAGTAAATGCAAGATATGCTTGTACTAGATTCCAACGCTACCAAGAGGCGTCACGTGACAACAATAGCGCCATATCAATCAACAATACATCCACATCATCACCTACCGCATCCATATCCAACCCATCCGTAGTCGTAAAATCCCATCAGTGCATTGCATTATCCCAACGTGCCCCTACCGGATTCAACGCCCAACCCTACCGCGTCATACTCGTACATTCCAAGGAAGACAAGGAACGGCTATCTCAATACTGCCTGGGGAGGAATGCCGATAGAGTGCGTGATTCGGACTGTACGGCCGTGTTCTTGGCGGATAGGGAGTGTGGACGGGATGGGAAGCGCTTTGCTGACTTTTTGGTGGAGAATATGGACCCTCCAACTTCCGTTGATAATGGGGATAGCACAGCAATATCATCAGCTACGCCAAAGACAAAAACATCCCGGACTCGGAGAGCCCTTTCAAAGCAAGCACTATTCAAACTACGAATACTCATCCTACTCTTTTCCAGTGGATATCCTCTACCTCGATTCCTATCCGTGCCACTTTCATTCGGGGTACGCATCGGAGTATCAATCATCTCCTTCCTCGCAAGATGTTTACACTCCATGAAACAGTCCTTCCAACTACTATCAAAGATTCTACCCAGCAACATTCAATTATTACCAACTTTATCATCCGCAGAAACGTGGTCTCAAAAGAATACGATGCTAGTGGCCATGACGTACATGCTAGCATGTACCTCACGGGGATTGGCCACTTGTCCCATGGAGGGTGTCGATGCTAGTGGAGTACGGAAGGTGCTGGGTGTGCCCAGGGGAAGGTATAGCATTCCTTTGATTGTGAGTGCGGGTGTGCCGTATCGACGGAATGGTGGTGTAGTAGAAGATGAAGAGACGGATGATGTGGGTTTGAGTCATGGCAGTGATGACATGTCGCCACGATTTCCTTTGGATGAGGTAGTGTATGGCAATGCATTTGGTAAGCCATTTCTGGCAACCTAATGTATTCAGATGTTGATCATGTTGGTGATGTATTATGGGTGTGATCAGATAAGTCAATGCACCAATCCATAGCAGTAGCTATCTGTATTACAGATACTGTTAAACTCTGCCCTGCTAGCTGACTCTAAGAATATGAGGTTCCAAGTAACACCAAACCATACGTGTAATACTAAATGCTATCTTAGGAAATACAATGCACACAAATATTCTTTCGACCCACTTTCACTTAACCCCAAGACTACTTTTGGCCCTTTCTCCAAACAAGCCTGACTCAAACTTCCTCCGTGGTCATATCGTCCTTAGGAAATCCCAACATATCGGCATAATCCGCCTTCTTCTTGATGAGAACTCGTATATCCGACTCCAACTCGCGAATGACATTCTCGTCCTCCTCCTCCTTCAAATCCTTTCTCAAGTCTCGAATTTCCTTCCTAGTCAAGGACCACATCTCCATCAAGTGCTTCTCGGCCTGTCTCTTCTCGGTTTCCAACCGCATGCCAGCATCAAAGTATGGATTTTCATGAAGACGCGGTTTCTTCCTCGAGGGGACAATGGTGGCAGTCCCTCCTCGGGAGGGAGTACCAATAGCTTCTGTTTTAGCAACCGAGGACTGATTCGTACCCTGAGAAGCATCCTCGTTAGGATCGAGCAACAAGGCATTCTCTTGGGGATGCTTGAACTTCATGTGATTCTTAAGGCCACCGGTACCCTGCTTGACGCTAATATCCTTCCCGCAGAGGCTGCACCTGGCGGTAGTCTTCTTTTCGGGATGAGACTCTTGATCATACCTCATGAAGTGTAACCAAAAGCGAGACTTGACATTCGAGGGCTTGACTAATTTGAGCTCTTTGGGCTCATCGACGGGTGGGGGGAGATGATCTTCGGGACCTGTGAGGTAGGTGGACGCGTCCAAGTTCGACATGGCGGAAGGAGATTGAATGGCAGGTGGTGAGAGTATTTGATCCAAGGTTGGCATTGGGGTTTCAAAGTCAAAGGGCGGTATCCTCTCTTCTTTTTAGGCAGAGGGTGATGGTTTCTATCACGGCGGGGTGGCGTGATCACGTCTTGGTGTTGTGGCCATGGTTTTTGCTCGTGAGTGCGAGGTTGCGGATTGTCCTGGATTGTCGCCGTTGGCTTCTCAAAAAGCAAGAACAAATATAGCTTGGGTATTTCACTTGGTATCACGACCTGAAACTGGCCCGCCGTCTGTCTGACACCCAAAAAATCGACTCAGCGCATGTAGAAATGTACCAGACATCAAATTCTCAGCCAGATTCATTCCCACAAACAGTGCATATCTTGTGTGCGTTTTGCCCCGCCATCTGCGTTGGGAAAGGTTGGGAATTATTCGTTTTGTGCGCAATCCCACATGCAAAATCGCAGGTGCACCACAATTCCGATTTGGCTTTGACAGCAAACAACAAGAAGAAGGAACTCACAAAAGCATTCAAACGCCCTCTTTTATCAACCCCTCTGCCCCCTACGCCGTGTCTCAAGAGCGCAACATCGCCATCATGTCCCCCCCAACCGATGCCAACGATGCCCATCCATCTCTCCCCGCCATCCCCGCGTTGCCGGAGCCCGTCAACGACAACGAGGAGGACGTTAAGTTAGAAGAGTTCCATGGCCATGGCATTGATATCGTTGCCACCGCCGTCGATCATGCCGCCGCGGCCCTTGCCGCCGGTGTCGCTGACGATCATCACATGGCCGAAGACGTTGATGTTGATGGCGTCATGGCCACTCCCACCCCCACCAAGAAGCGCAACAAGAAGTTACCCCTGACGTTTCACGAGGCCCTAACCTTTGCCTCCCGCGGGATTTACGTCGACATCGAATCGGGCCAACTCCGATGCTCCTGCAACCACAAGCCGTGCGACAAGTGGGATGCCTATGGGTATACTCGCCACTTCGGCTTCAAGTGCCACAAGAAGTACGAGGAGGAACGCCTCGACGATAATGAGATTGCGAGGCTCAAGGAGGCGAAGGAGACGTATGTTCGGATGAACCCCATTGTGGAGGAGGCGAGTATTCGCAAGAAGCGCAAGATGAAGGAGGGGGAGAAGATATTGAGCGTGGAAGAGCTCAGGGTGCAGGAACGGCATTGGATGGAAATGTGGAAGGATGCCAAGAATGAATTGAAGCAGTTGAGGCAGGATTTGAAGGACGAATTGGATGAGGAGGTCAGGGGCGAGTTGCATGCAGATATTGAGGGTCTGAAGAAGAGGAAGGGGGACTGGGCTAGGTTGCTCGGGCTCAATGACACTTCAAATGATCATGTCACTGCCATCTTGTAGATGGGTGATTCTTTTCAAGGCTGGGGGGAATGGGGAGTGCTATGTAGGTACTCGATTTCATTTGTTATCGCCTTAGTTGCTATTCCTGATCTGGGAGGAATGGCCCGGTTCGGTTTTGGTGAAGAGTTCACCACATGAAGAAGCAATGAAAACATGCAGTGCCCGGGGGCGGGGCACATATACATATATTAATCTTATAAAAGAAACTGTGCAATATCGATTTGATCATAATAATGAGTGTTTCTTTTTGCGAGGCCTACCTGCTGCAATGCTCTGGGAATGTCCCAAAACATGAGCCAGATTATGTTAAGCCGCGATGGATTGATTCGTGGATTTGCCTGCGCGATATTGGATTAGGGTGGGTGGGTGAAAAGCCTAGAACGCATGGAACGGACCAATTTTCTGGAACGAGTACATACGTAGCACTAGAAAGCTTCACCAAAATTTATTGGGCCAGCTATGTCAAGAGAATATTCCTTGGGATGCAAAACAATCTTCTGTCCTGCTCGATCATGATTATAGAGTTGGCATTGGAATGGTTGGCCGAGATGGTGCCTTTGTTTGGTGGGGTGCACCAGTCAGGGCTGCTGTCAGTCAACGAAGGTTATCATGTTCAATCAACGGCACTCCACACTGCTGACCATGACCACAGTACTATTGACAAAGTATGTCCTTCTGTCAATATATATTCAAATCCTCCAAAAGAACTTGGTGACTCCCTCTATGTGGGCGAAGAAGGCAGGTCGAGGATTCATGTGGCTCTGGATAGTGCAACTTGGAAAAGTCTGACGTTTTCAGTCACAACCTTGCTGTTTTGTTGGATTTAGTGGAGAGAGGAAATGAGTTACTGCGAGAGGAGGATTTACCCAAGATTGACATGAAGGATGTATTGAAGGGGGGGTTTCCAGCATTGCAATGCCTTTGATCATGGTCTTTCAGGCTGCCGGCTGACAGCGGGTCTGGTCACAACATCAAATTCTTGCGTAGCCAAGTGGCTGCTCTGGTATTCTTACTTGTATCAGGATGTGACGTGACCTGATCATGTGCTTATGAATCGTGGAGAAACTTTGCTGAAAGTGCCATGTCGTTGCTGAACATTCCTCTTAGCAACTACACAATATTGATATCATCAGTGAATGAATGCCGTGCATGCAACTAGGAGATAATATTGTTGAGATGACTGGCCATTCAACAGATGAACAAACACAGGCACTGCATGATGTTCTGAAGTTGTATGCCGATGATTACGATGAACAGATTCGATACAAGTCTGGCCTAAAAAAAATGAAGAGAATTAATGAGTTCTTATTGAGTTGTCCAAAGCACGTGAAGATGACAGACTATGTAATCGAAAGCTGTGTGGAGAGGGCGGCTGCAATCTTTGTCTGTGTAAACAACATGTGACATTACTGAATGATGACAAGTTAAGCAAGGAAGTGTTGGGGTTTTGTCCACTTCCACGCATGAATGTACACGGGGATACATTTGAGCCAATTGATGAATGCGAGTTCGAGCTGACTTTGTCAACAATGATGGACACCAGGTGAAAAGATGAAGAGGATGAGAAAGAGGCTGAGCGACCACTTCTTTTTTGTAGAGAATCTCATATTTGTGGAACAATAGTTGAGGCTCAGTAAATACTATGCACCAGAAAACAACCAAAGGCGTGGCGGGAGAGTTGCTGCCAAGTATGTATGCTCCCATTGTTACAGATGAGAACTTGGCAAACAAAGATGAAGTAAATAAAAAGCATGATCTTGGAGGGAAGAATTATCAACCAATTTGCACTGTTTGTCTTGAAGATGGAGCAAATGTTGTTTTCAAGAAGGAGAAATCAAACCAAGTTGAAGCTACCAAAGAGAAGATACAAAACCAAATACTTGCGAAGGGGGCACGCAAGAGGGCAAAGAAATGAGTAGCAATAAATATTTGGTTAGGGAAATGAGTCAATGTAACTAGTTGAGTAGTTGTTGAGGTCAGAAGAGAATGCCACTTAGTTGGCACTACTCATAGGGTTCTGTAGTAAGTTAGTTCCAAAAATATTAACGTTCCAAGAGTTTTGTCTGAGATGGGAGGGGTGGGTGGGTTCGCAGGCAAATCCATGAATCAATTCATCGCGGCATAATGATACCATGAGATGCCTTCCTCTTTGACTTATGAGTTTTTAGTGATTCGGCGAAGGATTCAATAGAATCTTCTTCCAGCCTGTTACTACTTCTTTATGACCTTGACCAGCAGCAACCTACCTCCGCCATTCATATAGTGTGTTATAGGTTGAGAGTGTATAATCAAGATATCTTCTCCTCCCACCCTGACAGTAGTGGATCGGTAGATAGTTTCTCGACGTTTGCCTCAAAGCGTCATGGGCTTGTTGCACACGTCTCTTCTCATTTTCATTCAATGCACCATAGCCTCGTTCTTTGCAGGCTTCAGATGACCAAGCCAAGAATTTGCCACCCTTCAATATCCACTCGACCATACTCTTCCGATTCGCAGCAGTCATCAACAAAACATCCTTGCCAGCAGTATAGTATTTGCACCATGGAAGCGGCGCAAGTTATTTGCGGGGCAAATGATGATTGATCGTGGTCATGACTGCGATGCGTTCAAGGCAGATGCTGGGTTGTTCAATTATACAGGAATATTGCCAGAAAGAGTGGAGGGAAGTCACAGTTCGAAGACCAATTTTCATGGGGATGTGCATAATGATCCGAGAGAAGAGGGCGGTGCCAACAAGAATTTTTGTTTCAATCAACTAATTGAAATGTATTTCCCTAGACGCAGAGAGCCAGTCATAGGAAGATGTGCACTCCTTCAATTCATGAAAGCATGTAATGGTAATGTGTTGGAGAAATATGACAAGACGATGA
>JALLAU010000856.1:0-12316 GCA_036939495.1 Thalassiosira hispida
CTACGCGTATCTACGACGACAAGAGTTCCTCAAGATTTTTGAAGATTTTACTTCCGAGTCAGGAGTTTTGGAGCACGTACAACGTATGAGCTACGGTTAACCCCATCTTATAATATTAACCCCTGAGGCGAACACATCATCATGTCGAATGTCGATGTCGAGCCTGATTCTCTCCATTCCATGAGAATGTTGCCTCTGTCGCCATTGCAACATAACAAGCTACCCGCATCTTGCAACTCCTTTGTCAAGCGTGGTCCGTTGCTGCGTTTCACTTCGTAGTAGTTTTGCCATCTTCTATCCTCATTGTGCGCGGTATCCCTCCGAACGTTGCCTGTGTTGCTTGCTCCCTTTAGCTCTCTATTATCGAGCGCAGGTCTTCCCGACGTCAATCGCCAACACCATTTGAAGACACATCATCAATTCAGAACTCTCACAATTATGTCTGATTCTCCCGTTGTATCTATGCCTCCGAGCTACTTCCATCGTACCCACCCTCGCGCTGCTGATGTGACAAATGAACAGTCTACGATGGCCCAATCTTCTTCTCCACAAAGATCTATCACAAGTTCGCCACGAAAGAAAAAAGCACGGAACGCACCGAGAGGGACACGGTGCATATGTGGTGATAAGACTTGCGACGAGATTATTGATCAGATCAGACTGCTGGATCAGACCGATCATAGGCGTAGGCTGAATGGGTACTTCCGACTGCCAGCCAAACCAAAAGAGTCCACTACACGATTGTCAAAGACACGCGAGCTCGAGAAATTATCGAATGGTAGGAGGAGAGAACGAATCCTACAAGCACTTCCTAAGTATGCTCGTCACCGAACAGAAGATCCAAATTACAAAGCCAGTACTGCGATGTATATTGCAGCCATTCATTTCCATCCAAAAGTACTACATCTTTGTAAAGTAGACAATGGAGGAAACCGCAGACTCCCACATTCAATCCCCCGCTCTCTTGGGTTGCATCTCACCAAAGAGACAAAGTGTGCATTCACAAGAACAGATGAAGCAACTCCTGGAGGAGATTATTTTCCTATTCCGAACTATACGATCCAAGATGCCAAGGATGTTGTGAATGAACTCGAATCAAACTTGATGACTAGCTCTTTCAACGACTTTGCGCCCACTATTGTTTCTCCACGTACTATTTGTACGACGAAAAATCCACCGAAGGCGCTTATTGACACGACTATTTACACGAGGGACCTCCCTGCCGACCAGTGCTTCACCGCCAAGCAGGCCAAGGAGTGGTTCTTCTTGACGGCAGATGACTTGAAAGGGCTGGCGCACCAGCGGGACAAGGGTATGGGATCGCACATGATGAAATCCGGAGCCTGCAAGTTTTACAAATGCAATCACGTGCGAGACCTTGCTCTTCGCGTGTGGCACTCTGCAGAAAATCTCACCCTCAAAGCAAGAACCAAGAATGAACGAGCGGCCAAACGAGCAGAAAAGGAACGTTTGAAGAGATTGGAGGAAGATCGCCTTCGCAGGGAGGCAATGGAGGATGCTCAACGAAAACAGGTGGCCCTTGCCGAAGCAAAGAAAACAGCGGCATTGGACCGGAAGCGGAAGAGGGAACAAGATGCGAAAGACGTGGAGTCCTGGGGTAAGCTGCGCGCTATCTTGGGGGAATCGCAGCTGCCTGTTGAGCCTGCCAAGGTCCACAAACTTGTAGAGGATGCCATGGCGTGGCGGCAGCAGTGCGCCTCAAAGCGGAAAGCGAGCCGTGGCAGCGAGGATGGTGAATGAGAGCCAAGGAAAACGCAATACTCTTGAAAATAAGGATAATTTTGCACTGGAATTAGATCAACTTCACCAGGGTGGCAACTATGGCGAAAGAGGAGTTGAAATCTAATATCAAGTAACTGCCTTAACCACTTTAGAAACAGTGCTACGAAGCTTCCCTCAGATTTGTTCCGTGGTAGCCTTGCAAGATGGTTTTCATATCTGAACAATCATCCCGAAGTTGCTGATACTGTATCGATTTGCACTTCATATAGCAACATAGCATGTATGAGTAACATTGACCAGTGCCAATGCCATCACAGGAAAAGAGGTGAAACTCCGAACAACTTCATCAAAGTCACGTTCCCTCAAAAGCACATACCACGAGAGCAATATATTTACTGCTGCCTGTGACTGGATATAATATTGCTGACTTGACACTGTCCGCCTACTGACAAAGTCCTTACCCGCCTACTGATAACCATCTGTGGCTTTTGAAGCTGCTTCGGTGCAATCCTCAAACTCTAGACTGCACCGTGGTGATGAGACCAAGCGCAGTTATATCAAAGGTGATATTGCAAATGAAATTCATCATCTTGGGTATCCGGGTGATTGCAACAGCAACAGAGACTTCTAGGTAAAGCAATGTGGAGCCGAATGAGGTCTTCTCCATGATTTATCCAGCTACTGATGGTAATATCTCGTGGAAATAGGTATGAAATTCAAACATCACACAATCGTGAGAATTGATCAAGAGCCGATCCCAAAGGGAAGATATGGTGGACAAAATCTTATGAATATGCCAAAACCGCTCTCTATGGCTTGCAAAACTGCAGAGGCAAATTTTGAAGAAGAAGATGATTTTACTACGAAGCGTCCCGGGGAGAATATTTATGATCAACACAAGATGTGGATGTCATTCGACGTCAGCACATAAGCATGCATTGGAACCAAGCCAAGATATGGATGTTATTCAACGTCAGTACAGAAGCATGGAAGACATTAGCTTTTTCCGTCCAGATGGAGCTACAGAGAGTAAAAGTATTGACTGGTGTCTAGGCAATGGTTTTTTTGAGATTGAAGAAGATCTTTGGTCTGGACCATGGTTTTATAGAAAGTATCCAAAGGCAGAAGCAATGCACGAGGAGCGAGTGAAACGAACGGAACGGATACGATCCCTATGCGAAGGTATAAGACCGGGTGAGTGTGATTCAGACGATTATTGGGGGTACTGATCAATTGCCCTCGTAGAAGAAAACTTAAAGACTAAACCTAAACCTACCTGGCAGCGGTTTTGAATATTGTGATATGGAGGGAGGGATTAGCAACTTGCGATGAGAAGGTATATGTTTCTGAAGAGTGCATGAAAAGAGTAGAATGGCCAACAAAGAAGAAGGACAAGAGGAGGTTGAAGAATAAGTAGTCCAAAAAATGATGCAAATGGAACTCTTTGTACCAATTTTGATGATGCCTGTGTTGCAATTACATATCAAGGACGGTCAATTCGTTTAGCATTGAAATGTACGTGTTGCTCTCAGCTCGTAACGATTTTTTGGCAATTTCTCTTGCCAAAGGTGTTAGTTTTGGAATGAGATGAACTGCATCGTTTGTCTTTCTTTGGCAGAGCTTCTTGTATGTACCCCCCCCCCCCCCCACCTCAAAACTCGAGACCCTTTTTGTAAATTATAACTCTCCTATGGAATTTACTTCCACAAATGGCAGCAAAACATGAATAGGTACCACATTTGTATTTCGTCCTGTAAATTGAAGAATTAAACATTCGTGTTTGGTATCGTAATTCTCATTCTCCCTCACATTCAGAAGCACATAATAATATTATGTCAAGCTGTGCTCAGTTCTTCCCTCTTATGCCAATACTGTATTTTATTGTAAGTCCTGGTGTAAGCCGCGTGGCCATTATTTATTCAACCAACAATTGCACCGAATATCGCACTAACAAGAGTCACTCCCATTGCAACGCCCACTCCCGCTAGCATATACGAACCAAGACCAAGCGATTGTTGATTCTCCGCCGATGGCTCGAATGCCATGCGCGACCTACCTACATCGTGAGATTGTGGTTGATGCACTTGCAGACCGTTTTTGGATTGTTCTTCCTTCTCTACTTTCGATGCAACGACCGCTTGTTGGATGCGTTTTGCTTTTCGGGGATCTCGTATGATGGTTCGTGATGCCTTGTTGGACATCGCTATTAATGGTCGTCGAAACATGAATGGTTCTTTTACAGTCTGACGTGCGAGATACGATAGTCGCGGCAAGCTTGCGACTGCCGAGAGGAGCTGATGTTGACTACTGAGAAGCAAAGATACGAAGATGAAAATGGTGGAAGTCTGGAAGAAGGGAGGAAGTATTGTAATTGTATCTATGTACCTCATAGCATAGATAGGTAGTGTTGTAGGAAGTGTGGAAGTGTGAAGCGAGCAAAGATTTGGATCAAGAATGGCGCGCCATTTTTGCCTCCCAGATTCTCCCCCACTCTAATCGGACACATTACGCACTGAACAGTATCCGCCACTCTATGTTCTCATCCGACTGATTTCTCCTAGTTGGGTGTGGCCTGGAAGATGCGAGTTAAAGTAACATCAAGTTTCATTTTTATCATTTCAATTTCATTTTTGGTACACCTTTTGGTTTCAATTTCATTTTTTTAATTTCAATTTCATTTTTTTAATTTCAGTTTCATTTTTTTAATCTCACTTTCATTTTTTTAATTTCAATTTCATTTTTTTAATTTCAATTTCATTTTTTTAATTTCAATTTCACTTTACTAGTTATATTTGTTAGTTTCAATTTCATTTTTTAATTTCAATTTCGTTTTTTTAATTTCAATTTCAGTTTTTTAATTTCAGTTTCATTTTTTCAATCACACTTTCATTTTTTTAATTTCAATTTCATTTTTTAAATTTCAATTTCATTTTCTATTTCATTTTACATTTCAATTTCATTTTTTACCTTTCGATTTTACTTTTGGCCCCAAATGTGCATCTTCCAGGGTCCTTCTGGTCCTAGACCACGCCACAGAAGCGGGGAATCGTCTTTTTTCAGATAGCTCCCAGCAGCCAGCCGCCAGCCAACCTAGGACATCGACGAAGAGCAAGTGGAGGACTACTTCGCGATGCTGGATAAGCTGGGCAACTTCCCCGAAAAGGTTGCTGCCTATCGATGGAAGCCGAGGATTTTGCATCCTCTCCTCCCATTTTGGCATTGACCATCTACGACTGCATACGGAGCCGACTAATAGATCGGACTTCCTCCCCTGATCGCAAATTGCCCGCCGTTTACGTCCTCGACTCGCTGCTCAAGAATGTGAAGGGCGTGTACATAAACATAATCCAAGGCGATGCGGCCAATTGGATGTCGACGGTGCATGATATATTTGACAAGGCGAATAAGGAGGACGCGAAGGCTCGTCTGAAGAAGATCTGGAACACGTGGAGGGAGTTCGGCGTTATTAATGATGATGAGGAGAAGTGGCGGAAGATCGGGCAGTGCTTTTCCAAGGCGGACGAGAAGGAGAAGGCTGCAGCAGACGTGAAGAAGGCTACGGCTGAAGCTGCAGGGATGGGCAGGGATCCGGATGGGACGTTACAAGTGACCCCGTTGCTGCGTAGGCAAATGCAACTTCTCTTGGATGAGGTTCAGAGCTCTGGTGTCGATGAATTGGACAAGGTGTCTCTGGAAAGGTTGGCAGATATCAACCCCGACTTATTGCAACAAATAAAGGAGGCAGCAATGGCAGAACAAAAACAACAACAAAACTCAATGCAAATCCAACAACCTTCGTCATTACCTTCTACCAATGCCCCATTTGATCCTATGCCCCCTCTCTCAGATTGGTCCAAGCTGAAACTCAATCACCTCGAAAAATCACATGATCTGATTGCCTCGCTGCAGCGTCACGTTCGATCGGCCAACGAAACAACGGTTGTCAGAGCTCAATTGGATGATACTATTCATCTATACGCGTCAGTTTCAGCATCTGCCCAATTATTAACGGATATGCTGCAACAGTGGAAGGACGGGAAAGGCCTAGGGTTTGGGGAGGAAAATGGTGGCAATCGTCGTCGCAGAAGATGTTCCCTCGTGAAACCAGAAAATTTTACAAATGACGGGATTAAGAAACGCAACGATGCCGTGGTTTCCGACCTTTACGAAGTGGGTCTGCCATTTGTTTGTTCTGCCGACGGGAGACGATTTGCTACCCAACTTGAATTGTCCAAACATTTGGATGCACTGTTCCGAAAGAGTCAGCTGGAGAAAACAATGGAAAAGACGGATGAACGTGGATGGTACACTGAAGATAGCGTGTGGCTAGTGGGATCCAGTGTTGCTGATATGACAATGGCGACCGAGGAGAAATCACCAGGTGCACTTCAAGCGGCTGTCGATACACAAATGGAGGAAGCCCCAACTGGGTCAACAACCGTGGTTGCTGATGAAACACGCGATCGATGCATCCTATGTGGGATTAACTTTGCCATGTTCTTCGACCAGGATGATGGGGAGTGGAAGTATAGAAATTGTACCGAGAAGAATGTGGAACATGACGGTCCAACGATGGACGAGGAGGAAGCCGAACCTGTGTTGGTACATGCGACGTGCTGGGAGGGGCTGGGGAGTCCGGAGGTTTTGATGGCCGATCAGATTCGACATGCTTCATGATAGAGAAGTAACCATTATTCATTATTGTCCTTATCAGTTATGCGCTGAATGAGACTTTCATAGGCATTTTTAGATGGGCGGGTGTTTGAAATGCAACACTGACGAAAAGAGATCGAAATAGCTAGCTGCATTGCCTGTGGCTTCGGGATAAATGAATAGATTGCCTTTGTCGAGAAAATTCTATCGTTACAATTACCCTATCCCATACGTTATTGACCACAGGCCGAACGTTTATTGCGAGAGTTAATTGAATTGCACTATCCCCACTATTTGCATCATTGTTAGGTATCGTATGTAGTTCATTCTGGGCAAAATGAAACTTTATATGGATATAGCTAATTTGCATATTCAAGACGAATATTTCTCAGTATTTACTTCACTTGGGATGCTTGCAATTCCTTCCAAAAGTCTTGCTTACTTTGATCCTCACCATTTCATTTTCTGCTGCTCAACTTGCTTCTTTTGGAATTCTTCCTCCCATTCTCTACATTCTCTGCTTCTGCTGAAGATCTAGCTTCCTTTGAGACTGCCGTTGATGAATCATTGCTTTTAGAGCCGTCACTGTTTTTACCATTTCCTTGTGCAACCTTTTCATCTTTGGTGTCATTTTTCACATTTTCTCCATCCAATGACGATTCCACCTGCTCTAACTTTTCCATTGTTGCCTCGAATTTCGTCCTCTTTTTCGCCTCCCTCTGCCATTCTGCTGGGTTTCTTTTGTATTGTTCTGAAATGTCGGGAACTAACCCATCGTCCGGGTTAGGTTCTGCCATGAGCGAACGAATGCTCAACAGCAAACTTGGGAGAGAGACAGCCGGCGACCACGATCCAGCGGGCGGCGATTTGAGCGTATCAAGACAAATCCTCCCCCCATTGTCAATATTTGGATGATACAACGGCGTCAAAAAGCGACAGCGAGGTGGTTCGAATGGGTAGCGCCCCGTGATATTGACAGTTAACAAGAAGATGCCACCCTCGAATGGCGATCCTTCCGGACCGGTGATTTGAGCGCGGATTTTCGTCATGTCGGATGGCTGGGGCGTGTAGGCGGCGACGCCCGGGGGAGGATCCTTGGATAGCATGGACATTTCACGCATTAAGCGTGCCTTGGATGCTGGAGAGATGTGGCTCATTGTTCGTTACGGGAGTCGAGGAGGGAAGAGGGAATAGCCAAGCGAGGAAGTATAAGTATGGATAGGTCTAGGGCAAGAAGAAGAGTTGCGCTACATTTTTAGATTCGGGGCAGTTCGGGGAAAAATCCATAGAATTAGAGGGGATCTAACGGGCTTACCTGCGTTTGGTAGAGGACAGTAGAAGAGAAAGTAACGGGGCATTTCATCAAAGCCCGCTAAATAAAAGAATAGATAAGACGCCAACGACAACAACAATAAGAACCAAGGACAAAGCAACAGAACCATGGCAATGCTACGTCATCGTTCGCCTCCGAAGCTGCGCAAATCGCCACGACCGTCCATAGTATCGCCGTCGACAAAATTCCCATCACATGTTCCATCAGATCTGTCTAGACGTTACCCAACTTCAACAAAATGTGCGGGTTTCCTAGTCGGAATCGTCGTGTTTGCTTGGGGGGCATTGACAGTCATCATGCTATCACTGCATTTTGACCAAACAAGCGAAGAACAACTTGCTCAGTTTCCCATTCCAATGAGCAGTATTAGGAACAGGGCCATTTCTCGTCATATGAGACATCGCATAAAAAAGCTACCCAAGCATTATTTCCAACTATCCCCGCCTACCACATCCAAAGATTCTCCTCCGTGGTCATGGCCTATCATACACATTATCAGCACTCGCTTCATGCAAGGCCAGGGGACACTTGTCAATCTTGCTAGATCTCGTCTCAAGCTATTGGAGGCTGTATGTCTACCTTCATTAATGCAACAAACGATCTTCAATCACACTACACTTGCTGAAGTGTACGAGGGTACCAAATGGGAGGAAGAGGTCAATGCATTAAATCCTCATCATGCACACAAACAAGTTACAGATCCATTATTTCTATGGATAATAAAAGTGGACCCCAACCTAGATAAAACTGTGCTGAACGAATTGACAGCTGTGTTGGAACCTGTCAAACAATTTACAATAGTGGTAGGCAGCAACACAAATTATGGCATTGGTATAAAGCCAGGAGGATGGAGAGATGGCCAAGCTGGGCAGAACATATTAGATGCCTACGAGAAAGGTCAACCTTACTTCCCTGGAGATGATGACGCATATCAAACTCTTCGTAGATCACACGACGCTAGAGAAGTTCGTGTTGTGTTGGAGACGAGGCTTGATGCGGACGATGCAGTCAATGTAGATTATATTGCGGCATTGCAACAAACTGCACTGAGAAAGTTGGTGGATCGCCAGGTCAGTGGATATGATGATAGTGTTGATGATGGTGAAGAAAGCGATGAACAATCCAATGAGAAGGAGGAACAGGACAAACAAATACAAACAGCTCGCTGGCTTTACTGGTGTCCTCAAATCCACGTCCAATGGAACCCATCATCCAGCGCTAACGGTCCAAGCAATGGCCCTGGAATGTTGCAAGTATTCCAAATGCCGAATGTTTGCGTCACACCAGGTCTTACTTTGGGCTTTGCTGTAGGGACAAAAGAAGAGAACGTACCCAGGTATGAACACTCAAAGGTATACTGGGAAATAGCCGTCCATCACAACAACGAGGGCAAGAGAAATAATATCACACAAGGGATCGACCAAAGTACTGACAAACATGATTGTGGATTGTATCCATCATCGAACTGTGCAGTCTTCGTCGAAGACCCGAGAGTCGCAGCGTTTCGATCACGTGCCATGACATCTGCTGGGATGCACAACATTGAAGCGCAGGGCGCCCCTTCCGTCGCGACACCCCAAAAGTACAAGGAGATTGCAGCCAAACTATGGATGGGTACCATTGAAGGTCAATTTGGTATCAAAACGGAGAAGGCACGGGAGGCGGCAGACTTCATGTCGACTAATTATTTGGGTACAGTCAGAGATAACTTGAGAGGGCAATGTACAAGTGGCCATTCGTGCAAAGTTTCCAGTTTGGAGAAGTTGCAGAGAACGATAGATATTTTAGAGGAAGAAACTGGTGGAGTCGAATTGGTGGGTGGGTAAGAGTAAAAAGAAAATAATTCGTATCATGTGTTGCTTGTACAACCTGTGCAATACAGCCTACCTCTGATAAATTTGTACCTTGCTTTACAATCCTACACCTGAGAAAAAGTATGCAAGGTAGTCCCAAGGCTTCTTCCACCACCTTTACACGTCCAAACAACCCAGCTAACCTTCACCGACCATTGGAAGCCAAATATTTAGTATTCTTAGTCTACCTCCCCTACGCTTCTTCCGTGCGGTCTCCCTAGCTTCTTCCACATCTTTGCTCCAGTAATTTGATCTTCATTTTATTACTTTCCCTTTCCTCCATTAGCTGCAATTTCCATTCTTGAAGTGCCCGTACCTCATCAGTCAACTGTTTCAAACCCTCGACAAAGATTGGAGCAAATCGTGAATACTGGAGGCCTTTGAAATCATCTTCATCGGTGGAAACAAGCTCTGGAAAAATCTTCTCAACATCTTGAGCGATGAATCCAAATTGTCTGCTTTCCGAGTCTTCAGATTTACTACTTCCTCTTCCTAGACGCCGATGCGATTCAATGTTGGAAAAGTCGAGCTCATATGATACACCATCTAGTCGACGAAGCTTTTCAAGAACTTCCGAGCTCTTCATTTTCTCAACGTTCTTCTTGAAGCGCTTGTCTGATACGTCAACGTATGGGCCTGAGCCGAGCACACTTCCACTGACCGTGAGTGATCCATCCATGTTCGTTTCACCTGTAACTTGTAGCCCTGATCCCAACTCTGTTTCGCCTACGACGTCAAGTTTCTCGAGTCCATCGATCGTACCGCCGACAATGTTTGCACCTTTGATCTTGCCTCGAGACTCCATAGTGTGGTCTCCCGAAGCTTGCGATTGAACAAAATCAATAGTTCCATGCACCTTCATATCTCCAAGACTGCCGCTCTTGTTGATCGATATTGGTCCCATCTGCAGCTTGCCGTCCAAACTTAATACAGCCAAACCATCAGATGTTATGGTCTTGTCTTTCTGAATTTCTGTCACGGAGACCCCCTTGGCTCTGATGAAGTCGACGGAGACATCAATGTTTCCATCGATATACCCACTCCTCAAGTTTGCATTCAAGATGTCTTGCCCGTTTAGATCCATCGATTTCAATAGGACAACCTCACTATCAATTATCAAGGGTTCGTCCTTTTCCTGCTTCAGACTGGAAGATGCCTCGATGGTACCATCCTCTCCTACTACCATCAATGAACCAACATTCTGGGCAGAATCGAATTGGGAAATGGATAGCGAATCAATTATCACATCACCTACATTCAGGCCAGTTGCAGTAACATTATGAAGAACTGCGTTTTCAATATATCCATCCTTGAAGATCAAGTGCCGCAGGGTTGTATTAGCTTCAATGTTGACGTTCCTCAGCTCATGCGCGGTGAAGTCCACATCGGATCGGATTTCCAGACCTGCCTTGGAGAATGAAGACAAACTTGGTAGTTTGAGCTCTCGTGCCTCTTCATCCCATCGTATGAGTCGTGTAGATTCAACCATGCCATTGCGACCAATGACCGCAATACCATGCCCGTGCTTATCCGTAGAGTCTTGAGACCGCAGGGTGCGAGGCTCTCCACAGTCAAATGCTTGAGTCCCTCGATGGATAAATCAACCAGGTGGGCGTTCCTAATTTCGCGACCTCTGAAATTGATGCTTCACCCCAGAAGGAGTCCGCAATGAACCTTTTCATCGTGATTGTTCCTTCATCTTGGTCAAACGTTAGAGACGGATCACTCTCCAACTCCCCAGATGAGGAAACACATACTACTTGACCCCGATCGGCCGCGATGAAGCATGAAGTGGTTTAGAACAAGCACGAGAACACAAATGGTACAATCCGAGATGACGATGCGAGCGAATAAATAATTAACGTTGGTGCACCTACCTTTTTGAAACGACTTTTCGTCCTGAGCTTCTCCCCATGCTTGTGAAGATACAACTAAAGATGCTTAGACAGATTATACCGATCGATCGAGGCAACATCTTGACGAGGAAGATTAGAGTTCAAGCAAATTGGGTGAGAAGAAGAAGGTGGGTGAACTTGGAACTCCAATCAAACCGCTCTTCGACTTTTGACCATCGCCACCTCTTCGGTGTCAACCAAACAATTTCGCTTCGTCGACCCGCCTCCTGGCCTATTTCCTTCTCGAGTCAATTTCGAATTTCTCTGGCGGTGGGTGGAAGCAGAGCAACGATACTTGACTCCCGACGAGCTTAGTATGATGAGAAGTCTTTGCTCAAATATGATCTTGATTGTGCTATGAAACTTGTCATCAAAGCCATGGAAGTAAATCGCTGTATGAAAGCGGAACAACTTTTCATCGCAACGATAGGGTTCTTTAGGCAGTCCCGACCAAGTTCAACTCAACTGAAAAATTTCATGCCAAATATGTATCCTACCATTACAAGAGAATGAACTATTCTGCACAAACTACAATACGGGACGGCAGCCACGGAAGGATTCCAGTGGAAAGATATCTCTGCCTGGTAATGAGCGTGTTGCTCACCTGATGAGCACTGATGCATCGCTAGAAGATTTGCATGGAATCATTAGTAAAGAAAAGCTCAGAGAATTCATCAACAAACATTCTCCCAATCTTGCTTTCAGTGATAGACGGTGGAAGACTATCAAGCCTCTCCTCAAATGTGCTATTGAGGCACGGCTGCTATTGAGGCACGGCAATGATGTCACAGGTGTTCAAGGAAAGACTCTTGGCACCAAGCGTGCACGTGAGGATGAAG
>JALLAU010000857.1:0-12319 GCA_036939495.1 Thalassiosira hispida
TTCCTATTCATGATCTCTGTGAAAGCAATGAAGCGGACGATGATGAATAGGAAGTTTCCAGGAAAAATCTTCCTGAGTAATAGACTCGGGCCAAGCACCAAGGAGCACCTGAACTGTCCTTGGATCTATATTTTTGTTATCGCAAGCGACGTGAAGAGGTGTCTTATCATACCACGCCGTGATCTGAAGAGAGCTAGGTTCAGCTTCCATGAGGAATTGGAGAATATCGTAGAGAGACCTAATGCCTGGGTTGCGAAGAAGAGTATGAAGAGGAGTGAACTCTGTAAGTTCATCAGCCACGGTTGTCAAAGCTCTTGGATATGCCTCTACTAACAACTTGACTGTATCAAGATTGATGTTCGATGGCCTCGAGAGGTAATGATGCAGCGGCAGTCCCGCCCACGAGTGATGCAGCGGCAGTCCCTCCCACGAGTGGCTAAGAGCCGCCGATGGACTCCCCTGCAGCAACAGCTTAATAACCGAACTTGGACATTTCTCATTCTTGCACGCCAAATGCAGTGGGTACGCCGTCGACCTTCCTCTAGGGTAGAACTCACTCGTGAGAATATGAGTGCGAGCCGCTTCGGGAAAGGCACTTGAAATGCATTCAATTATTTCCGGCGTAACGTTCTCATTCAAGCATGCACGATGAAGAAACGATGGATTCTGGACCGCATTTGATGGAATCAGATCGATTTTCTCCCGCAATGCCTCCAACGAAAGCTCATCTGATCCACACAGGTCTTCCAACTCTTTAAAACGAGATTCGATGCTCGTGTGTTCACCTCCTTGACTGCTCATTTTAGCAATGCCTTACTTGAGATAAGAATGCTCCTCAATAATGCCAAGACAATGTAGTTCTTTGGATTGTGAGTCGCGAACACTCTAGAGCGATTCGTTTTGAGCATTTTGAGCTGACAGAAAGACATGATTGAATACGACTGGCTGGCCGGCGCGAAAAAAAGAGAGCGGCGGCATGTTTGATGTCGAGCGCTGCGCTCGATAGCTCGGGTTCCGTTCCAGTTCCAGAGGTCTCGATCTTCACCAAAGAAAATCTGGAGGAAGAACTGTTCAGTAGAATTAAAATCTCACTCCTATTATCTCAACAAACTCTGGCGGCATATTTATGCACTTATGGGTTCAATCCACATGGCCTTTTTCAGACATTGTATGGGCATTTATCCAGACTACTAAAGAGTCATCATATTCTTACACTACTTGACAATTCACACTCGTGCATTTGTGATGTATCCCTGCACACTCAACCACTTACAGATAGATGCTGCCAAAAATGAACAATACGTCAACATATCAAGTACAATAGTAGCAATTTCACCTACCTAGTTTGACTGCATTTCCCAGTCACATTATGGTGATGATACTTCTCCTTTTGACAAATCGCAAATCATACAGTTCATTATTTGCAATCGAACCAATGAAATCATTAATTGTTACCAATTTCACGAATGCTTGCATCCTATTTGTATGCGGAGCAAATTGTGTCTCTCGTCGTCGTCGTCATCGTCATTACTTCTCTTCCTCTCAACCATTTCCAACTCATCCATAACCACATCATATCCATCAAGAACTCCCAATTCTCCATCCTCCAACCTTGCCCGGAAATCAGGAAGGGCTTCTCTTTCTGCATTCGGTGGCAGTGGCAGTATCAACAATGCATTCTTACTATTATTGGCACCGCCATCACTACCATTACCTCCGGCCTTGAGCAAGATTTCCAAAGTCCGAAGCAGCGGAGTTGTATCCATGGGGTAATACACCAAATCCGATCCAATAATCAAATCAGGACGAAATTCGTTGGCAACCTTGATAATTCCCATTTCATCATGCCAATCCAGCCTCTGGACGAAAGCATCATTATCATCAGATGATGATCCAACATTGTATGCTAAATTTGCACCAAATAAATTCTTTGGCACAAGTCTATCACCATCACCACCACTATATCCATTCTCATTATCCTCTTCCCAATAATCGGTTGCAAGGACATGCCCAGAGTTGCAAATTTCTTTTGCCACGAGGGATGGCAGTCCACAACCGCTTCCCAACTCCATGACACGTTTCCCCTCGATGAAATTATTAGGCGAGTCGTTCGCTAGGAGGGAGGCTAGCGCAATTGACGATGGTCGATATTAGTACCTTGCAGAAGTACGAGATTTTTTGTGGACCGGAGGCTACCGTCATCATCTGTCTGCTGCACTGAAGCTGGATATGCCTCGACAAGTAGTGTTAAAACTCGTCGTCGGTTTCAACACTGCTGAAGCAGAGAGTGTGAATGGGGAGGCACCCCTCCATCTTGTTAAGTAATAGACTCAGGCCAAGCACCAAGGAGCGCCTGCAGTGTCCTTATCTATATTCTCGTTCTCGCAAGCGATGTGAAGAGGTGATGTCATCTCATGCGCTGTTACGATTTGAACGGAGCTAGGTTCAGTTTCAATGAGGAATTGGAGAATATCGTAGAGAGACTTGATGCCTGGGTTGAAAAGAAGAGTATGGATATGTGTGTAATTTGGAATCTCATCAGTAGCTACTGTCAAAGCTCTTGGATATGCCTCTACCAACATCTTGACTGTGTCGAGATTGATGCTAGATGACCTCGAGAGATAATGATGTAGCGGCAGTCCAACCCAAGAGTGGCTAAGAGCCGATGGATTCATCTGCAGCAACAACTTAATAACCGAACTAGGACATTTCTCGTTCTTGCATGCCAAATGCAGTGGGTACGCTGTCGACGGCGGCTGTCCTCCACTGTAGAAGAACTCATTCGTGGGAGTACAGGCCGCTTCAGGAAAGGCATTTGAACTACATTCAATTATCCCCAGCGTAGCGTTGTCGTTCAAGCATGCAAGATGAAGAAACAATGGATCGTGGACGGCATTCGGCGGGATCAGGTCGATTTCCTCACGCAATGCCTCCAACGAAAGCTCATTTGATCCACACAGGTCCTCCAACCTTTTAACAAGAGATTCGATGCTCGGGTTTTCAACTCCTCGGTTCTCTTTGCAGTGCCTTATTACTTGAGATAATGCCTCACAGTTTCTTGGATTGTGGTCCTTTTTTGACATTTTGATCTAGAGATGAAGGCGTAGATTGAATGTGATTGACTGGCCGGCGCGAAAAAGAATACTGTACGTCACTAAAACCTGGTTTAGGTTTAGAAGAACTGTTGAACCCAATTCAGCAGTGTTGCTGCTGCGTCGAAGAGTGTGTCATATCTTTTCGTTTTCGGGGTCTTGATTATATGGCTACTTTGATTGTCGAATATGAGTCTGAGAGGCTCAATCGGTTGTATCAAGACCTATCAGATGATATAACACTCGGCCTCGGAATGTGCATGTTGATGACATTATTGTCAGTATTCAACATGCTTGGCTTCGCCTTCAGCATTCTCTAAAAAGTATGATGTGATGGCATACTTTGGTAATACAGTTTAGTCGAGTGTGCCGAAGAACAAACATGCCACCGTAATGTGAATCCCTCAAGATTTATTTGTGCTACATGATCTTCTACTCTCACTAAAGCTTCTATCATGGCCGTTTTCTAGCGTATTTGAGATCTTGGATTGGAATACCTACTCAGTGAAGGGGTGACAAAACAAAAATGTAACTCTTACAATTTACAACTAGTATTAGCCAGTCCTTTTCAAATAACACAACATACACACGCTCTCTTTCTCTCTCTACTTTCTTTCCTCTTCCCAATCTCCCCCAACAACCTGCAACTACAACTCTCTCATACATTCTCATCATCCCCACGCACTCCACATTCCTCCTCAGCACCCTCATCCTTATCATCCTCCACCAAAACCAAATTAGATATAAAATCCTGACGACAACACGGACACGCCAATCGATAATTCAACAGCTGCAACACATCCGGATCCTCCGGATACCGTGTATACTTTGCCGTCTTTTTCCCCAATGTATTGAGCCACTTGACGATACATTGTTGATGGAAAACATGCGAGCATTCGGAATTGGAGGACCAGGATATTGTTTCGTTTTTGGAGTATTCGCCGAGGCAGATGGCACAGAAGTGTGGGATGGTACGTCGTTCGTCACTTGTTCTGATCTCTAGCATTGCTTCGATATCATCATCGGTATCCTCTGCTTCTTTCTCTTCAACGTCTTCTCCTTCTTGTGGCTGAGTTTCATCTTCAACTTTAGCTTGGAAGAATGAGAACTTCCACGATGCATTATTTCCCTCTGGAAGTATTGGTTTCTCCTTCACCTTAATCCCATCACAATCATACCCCGGAAACGGGATACGAACATGTGTATATCCATTGCCATCATCTAATGTCTCGACATTTTCTATATAATCCTTGATATCCCCTCTCAGAATGGTAATCTTTCTTTCTGCACTGGTAGACTTGCAACATAATAACAGCGATATGGCACATGCCGGATAGTGCTGTACATCAAGATCGTCTACAGTGACGATTCTATCGCCCACTTTGAGTTTGGTTGCTAATGGACTGTTTTCATTGATGAACGTGACTGTGCACAAGACTGGGCCCGTTTCCCCCTTGAGTTGAATTCCGAGCGGGCCGGGAGGTGCCATGATATCAATCATGCCTGTTTCTTCTACCTTGGCATCTTCTACTTCACTGTCCCCTTCTTCTTCTTTTTCTTTTTCCTTTTGCAGCTCTTCATCTTTCGAAGAGTCAATATAATCATCTGGACTCGCCTTCTTGCAGTCATCTGGACTGGCCATATCACGACTCGATGGATCTTGCGGACAACACTCTTCCTCCTTACTTTCTTCTGAACTATTATTGCCCACCTCCTCATCCTCGCCCGAAAGTGATTTCGTATCCGCCATCCCAACAACCTCCTCAGCAACAATCTCCTCCCCATTCTCATCCAAACACAACATATGCCCCTCCTCCAGCACAATCGAATACCTCCCCAAATATTTCCTCAAACCATCACACCTCAACTCATCAATCTTCTGTCGTTTATTCGCAGTCAAAAACATGTACCGTTCCCACCCCGCCACGAACCCATCATCATCGTTATCGAACCCCTCGCCAAGCATGCCCCTTCGATCATTGAGGTCACTATGATCGTGTTCGAGGCCCGTGTTGGAACAACATCCTAAGCAGCGTATGCATACGGAGGGTAGGATGATGAAGACTAGGAAGAAGATTGCCCATACTATTAGGACGGCTATGCGGGGGTCTACTACTTCTTCGAGGGATGGGGTTGTCATATCGTTATCGCCGTCGTCTGACATGTATAGTGGTGTGTTTTAGGGTGCTTAGTGTATGTGAGACTTTGTTCTCTATAATATGAAGTTAGTTGCTGCCACTTTTTCTTGTTCTTGTATTGCTTATGCCCTGCCCTAAAATTCGAGATGTAGTGGCGGGTGTAGAAAATCTGAATAGATGACGTAAGAATTTATAATGGATATGCAATTGGCCCAATGCCCAATGTAACAATATGAAGTACAAGGATTTGTAGCGAATCGATATCTGCAACCTGCAAGTGTAGCTATCAGGGTGTCAGTTATTTATTTTTGCATGGAATGAATCACCTTTTTTGCTGCCTATGTCTTGACATTCCCAATAAAATGATCCCAATGTAATGAGAAGTGTGGCTATTTCTCTATGCAGTGTTATGTTCTTTTGTATGCACATAGAATAGAAGGTGATCTTAGGTGATAGTGATAGGTTCGATAGCTTTCGATAGATAGGTAGGAAGCGGTGTTTGGATCCGCTCTTTCGTTCTCAGGGAAATAGCACGTTGTAGTGTTTGTCAATTGTCCCGTCCGTCCATCGTAACAGGATCCAAAATTAGAATTTCCAGTTTTGAGATATTTGTTCATGTATATGGAGTACATTGTTTCAAACATGTAACACGATAGCGGCTAGACAGCTCATGAACATTTGGTACAAACACTACATCGTGATGGATCTGCTTTCCTCTAGGGCATTTTCGGCGATAATTCAGGCAACAGCCTGGCTGGGCGGGTGGGTTCTCATTTGATTGCTGACATCTTTTATGTGAATGTCTTGGGTGTGATGCTTTATATGGATGTTTTGGCGAGTGGGGGTCCATAGCGATGATAGATGTAGTTTCGATGAGAACTCGCTCAGAGTCATCTGGAGTTGCAGTCGCTACGACAACAAAGCAGCTGTAGCCATGGCGTCTCTACCAGTCTCTACTATCGTAACCTACCTCATACCTAAATAAACATGACGAAATAAAGGCCTCTGTTTCCAAGTAATAGATAACCCTAATAGTATCTCATAAATCAATCTGGAGTTGAAGTCACTACGACCAAAAAGCAGCTGTGTACATCTCCGTTCCTAAATAGACGGCACTCAAACAGCTGTATGAAGAATTCCCGACAGAAATTGCAAAGACGTGACATCCACGGCGATGAATCTTTTCTTCCCAAGCTGTTCCCAAGAGAACGTTCCAGGGAGTCCGTATTAGTTGGGAAGTTCAAACAGATACCCACGCCTGCTTGAGAAATCTGCAACCAGCTTTTGGGTCACTTGCAGGTCTTGAACCATCGTGAGTCGTGAGCAAACTACCATATCTATCGTACCACGTCAGCTAAACACCTACCCGTAGAAAGATGATAGTATTAGCATATAAGGATGATTGTCCATATGCGTCAGAAATACAGCTGGGCAACATCAAGTAACAGCTGGCTTGTGCCACATCGGCCAAATAATGGCAAATCAATGTAAAAGGGAGACGGCGAGGAGGAGACGAGAGCGCCACGCACTCTATTCCCAGCTGTTTTGACTAAAAAACAGCTGACTTTACTACGAAATGAATCGCATTTCTGTGCATGAAAGCAAATACAGGTAATGAAAGCAAGGATGAAGAAGCAATACAACAACAATGCCATAAAACAAAAAGGTGTTTCAACGTGAGGTATTGAATAGAGAATTCAAAAGAAGAGCAACAGGAAGAGCCATAGAACCGAATAAAGTAGAAAGAATAGCATTGAGAATAATGGATCTATCAGATGATTTCGACCCACTCCTCATGAACTGGGACGATGGCAGCAATCGATCGAACGGCGATGCCGCAGTCGCAGCAACGCTGGGGGCGAATCCGTCCATCATGATGATGGCAGGAGTAAAACATCACGCAACCCCCATCGTTCCGACGGCGGCGGCGCGAGTAGCGGCGGGTGACGCCACTACCAACTCGTGGCGATGGGATCCTCTCCTCATGTCGTCGTCGCCGGGCCCTGCTGCTGCTCCGTCCGTAGCTGGTGCAACTGCATCCACCACCAACACTAACAAAAACAACACGTGTGCCGTATCAGGAACACCCCTCGATGCAGCCGCGGCATCCTACTTTCTAAACCAACAAGCTAAAAACATCCATTCTCTTGCCATGACGTCCATGGCGAGCTGTCCGCATTATCCGCCGCCTTTCATTATGCAGCATGGTACTACTACTACTAATAATGTTGGTACCAATCATCAAGCAGGACAAGCGCAAGCAGCAGCTCAGGTGGTGGATTGTCAGGGCAATCCAGTAGTTGGCAATACTACATCATCATCTGCAGTTGCAGGTGCAGGAGGAGCTGTTCCATCGCCGTATCCGTTCTTGGCCGGTAGCAATCAAGCTCAGCTCTTGGCTGGTGCCAATCAAGCGCAGCAGCATCATCAGCAGCAGCAGGCCGGCATGTCAATGTCAGTGGCCGATCAGTCGAATCATGAAACAATGTTCAACTTTCCATCCATCATAACCAACACTGCCAGTACTGCTGCTCCCATTACCAATCATACTCATAGTCATCATGGTCCCATTGTTGGCACTGCGTTTCAAGAAATAAACAACACTACTGCCATCCATGCCAATGCCAATACTGGCGGTAATGCAACTGCCATTGACAACAATGCTGCGCTCGCATCATCCTCCGCCAATACCAACATTGACATGAGCGCTGCGGATGCCGCCGCCCAACATCACGCCGCCCATCAACAAAATGCCGCAAGCTTTGCCTCCCACTTGTCCGAACTGAGCGCTAATTTCATGGCATCGAATAATTCCATTGGTACCAATCACGTGCCGCTGCCGTTGCATTATGGCATGGCCGTCAATGGGTTTCATCCTCAGGTACGTCTCATATCTCAATGATTGTTCTTGTTTGTTTGACAGACAGACGGCTATATCCATGTAGCCTTTCTACTTGTATGATATCTCTTGCCAACATTCTATCTTTACATCTTTACATCTTTCATGTATATAGGTGAATGCCCAGTCCAATCCGGTGTTGACATTGGATGGCCTGATGGGCAGCGTTGGCGGCATGTTCCACAACGGTGCAAGTAGTACTAATAATGCTGCTGCTGCTGTTGTCAACAACAACAAGCCGCAGCCGACGACGGCAGCACAAGCGAACGATACTCATGCCAAGTCTAATCCACATCAAGCCACGAGGCCGCAGCTGCTTCAACATCAACAACAACAAGCTGTGACACACACTTCTCCCACAGTAAACAACCCCATCCAACACCAACAACAACAACCACAACGTAGTAACCAGCAGTATACCTCCATTGCCGCCACGGCAGCCAACAACAGCACCGCCACCTCCCAAGCCAAGAACTCGCGCGATCGCAACGAACGGGAACAGGTCCGTTCCAAGAAGATTACGCAGCTGATTGCGGAACTGAAGGCGAATATGCAGAGGGGCGGGTGGAAGGAGGAGATGAAGAGCAAGTATCAGACTTTGAGCCAGTGAGTTCGAGTCTCTTCAATTTGTGTGTGTCCTTGATGTTTGTGCGAATGTACCCATTATTAGTGTGTTTCTCAACCGACCAACCCCCTCTACTGCACAATACAGGTGTCAAGAGTACATGCAACACCTCGAACGATCCCACAAGGCCAAGGAAGCCGACATTGAACACACTCGAACCCTCGTCGAAAAACAGCAGGCGGCTGCCCTCCAAGCCGCCCAGCAGGAGCACGAGCGCGAGGAGGGCGGCAACGGGTCGGAAGATGGCGATCGCGAGAGCATTAGCCCTCCCGAGAGCGTCACCTCGGGCCTTACCGATTCGACCGCCCGAAGCACTAGCGATGGGAACGACGAGAGCAGTGGTGGCAGTACCACGCTGAGCGGGGACAGCAGGAGGAAGAAGAAGCGCAAGAAGAAGAAGAAGAAGGTGACATTGAACGAGAATTACAATCAAGCGTCCCATGAGTCACCGCACAAGAAGTCACGCAAGTCGTCATCATCCTCCTCCTCCTCCTCTCGAGGTAAAAAGCGAAAGAATCCGCAAGGAGTGCAAGTGGAGGAGCAATCCTCGGCCGAAACTTCGAGCATGAGCGAAGAGGACGATGCCACGGGCGGAAATGAAAGTCCCGGAGGCAAGAAGATCTCCTTCGACAAGATGAGCTCCAGTTTATCGGATATGACGGATAGCCATCGAAGCAACAACAACAAGGGAGGAGCAGGTGGTGAGCAGGGTTCTACCAGCAGCATCTCCTCCACGGCCGCCGTGGTACGAGGCGTGGGAAGCTCGCAGAACACACCTGGCAACACTAGCAGTCGTACGCATAGTAGGTCTCGACAACATCAGAGTAGGAACTTGTCTGCGATAAATGAAGAGGGTATGACACGGAATAATGGGAATACAATGAAGAAGCAGAAGAAGGTTGGGGTATGTACTACCAATACGACAACGATTACTACTGCTTCGCACAAGAAGAAGCGAAGAGGATTTCAATATGATTATAGGCAGGTGTTTTTGAAGAGTAATGTTCCTCAGTTGATTGCCACGCTGTCGGGTAGGATTGTTGTATGTAAGTGTTGTTTTCTCATTCAGTGTAATGTTTCCGATGATTGATATTTTTGATCAAACCCTCCTCACAACATCTCGTGTACTACTTTCTATATAAATCATTTCACCACAGGGAACGAATTCTTCCTCGCCGCCACCGGACTCAGCGAGCGGGAAGCCAAGCGCCTTACCATATTCGGCATTGTGCAATCGAATGAGCTGTCTAATCTGTACAAGATGGTGGCTCGTGCATTGGCCGAGAAAAGCAGTGGCACTAGTTCGAGTAGTTCCACACTTGTAGATTCTTCTTCCTCTACTAGCACCAAGTCTGGCAGTACTACCAAGAATAACGACGAGGAATGGCAGGCCATCACTCTCAAGTGCGTACCCTTCTCTTCCTCTAACAAAACCAGTAAGGATCCTTCAAAAACGTCAACAACGGCTAGTTCAAAAACACACCATCCTCGCCCATTGTACATCACCGTGGCATTGATGGAGGATGAAAATCGAGAGCAGCGTTGCTTTCACTGTATATTGACCGATTGTCCGGGTACCAATGGCAAGCTGGGGAGTGTCACCCCGGAGTTGTTTGCCAAGTTGTTCACCCCAAGTAATATCAAGAAGAAGGCTAGTGCAACTGTGTCAAAGTAGTAATAAAGCATTATAGAATGTTTTTTCCTATCATTATATCCTGTATTGTCTATAACTACATAGCATGGACTTATCTATTTCCAGTCTCATGCTCAAGTTTCAATGCCTATTTTTGTCTGTCTAACTGGCCTGTTTTCATTAGACAACTTTGTATTCTGTTCAGAGAGCCCCGCTTTATGGACTGAACGGAAATTTCGAGGTATCGATACAGTCCAACCTGAATGGATATCAGAACTTGACACTAAGTCAATGCTCACCTCTCCTCCACGTACAGCAAATCAGTCAATAAATTCGGTGCCAAATGCGGAGGCTCACTAGGCATGTGGGAATCCAGTGGGTGGATCGCCGATAGTGATCCCTACGGTTGGTTCCAATGGTAGTGCCGCTTTCACTCCGGACGTCGATAAAGTGATGATGGACGACAGATTAGTCGATGTCTCAAGAGTGCTGGGTTAAAGGGACGATTTCGTAGTCAACTTCGTAATAAGATTGTTAGTGCGGGTACTACTGCGGGGGATGCGAAGATGAGTCCGGTGATTAGGCAGACGTTGATGCATTTGGGGATTGGAGATTATGGAGGATTTGTTGGAGAAGCATAGAAGGAGGTGAACGAATGAATGAATCCAAAGGAGAATGAGAAGAAGCTTTGTTGCTTCGGCAGGGTTTGTTGAGGCTAATTTTGCAAGAATACAGAGCAGGGATTGAGGGTGTCGAACTCAGAGCTCTAACAGGGATTTCAGTTTTCCCAATACAACCGCCGATGACAAATAACATTGACCGATCTTATCCAATCAATATATTATGTACGAGCAATATTAGGTGAATAAGACTGAGAATACAGTGATTTTATTGCTTTTGCATGAGTGAGAAGATAGCACGTCGTCTTTATTTGTCTTGAATACTATTTTGATTACTATTATTTTCTAACAAAATAGCATATTTCACGACATCATATAATCTTCAACTCTCTCCAATCCATATTATCAGCTAATCTTCAACTCTCTTCGATCCATATATTTTCATAGTCGAGCATTCTACACAAAGCATCGACATTTCATTCCATATCCACAAACAACTGTAACAAACCTACTAATCAAAATGCAACACAGTCTCCGGGTAGGCCAGAAGCAAGCGCCAAATCGTCTCGAGATATTCTGGGCTTTCACGGTCCACTTGATCATCTCCAGCTTCTAATAGCAAATGAATAGGGAGCTTGTTGTCGGCATTTCGTTCAGAAACGAATGCCATCTGCATATCCAGAAAATATTTGACTACATCACAGTTGCCTCCACGGCAAGCAAAGTGAAGAGCATAATTACTTTTCAAATCGCAACGATCCAAGCAGTGATCATTCGCCTTCAGCAAGTACTGTACGATTTCGGCAGATGTGGAGTACTCGCAAGCGACGTGCAGAGGAAATGATAACTGGTGATCAGCTACCATCAGAGCAGAATGATCCGCTTGCACCAACAGCTTGATAGCACCGAGAGAGGCTTGAATGCGCAATGCACGGTGAAGTGGTAGCTGGCCATTCGAATCCAGTGTAGTCATCGCCCTACTATCTTGGGCTTGGCGAACATAGACCATTTGTGATTCCAAAAAGTCAACAACATCTGCAAAGTGAGAATTGCGACTGACTCGAGCCCTGGCAAGATCCAACGGAGTATCTCCATCTTCATTGGTAGTAACGATAGCCTCTGGGTGAGAATCAAACAGAATCTTCGACGTCTCGAGAATCGGCGTGTGGTAATAACACGCCAGATGCAACGGCAAGTCGTTGTCGATGTTGGTAGTCGCCCTTGATGCACCAGCAGGATCTTGCAAAAGTAGAAACTTGATTGTATCGCTTCTATTGCTCCGTGCTGCTTCGTGTATTGGAAGCATGCCGTA
>JALLAU010000858.1:0-12311 GCA_036939495.1 Thalassiosira hispida
GTCAACGCTAGAAGACGCCTACCGGCCGAAGCTTGTCAACTGCCGTGTATAATTGGGGGTACGATGCAAATGGACTGGCATTCTGTACAGGGTGCTTTAACATGTTTAGATAATTATGACCCAACCATGAACTGCTTTTGGCATAATATTATACTATGGAAAGACATTGCATTACGTAGGTAGGACGTATCGTAGCCTAACAGAAAGGGTCCGAATTCAGACCTAGAATCGGGGCTATCACGGGTACGCGCGGCGACGGACCTCAAACCAAACCACAACCATCATAACATCATAATCATACATCATGCTACCATACATGCTACACCCGAGCCCGAGGACTAAACGCTAATAGGTAGAATTGCAGAGGACTCTCTTGACATCATTCAATAACTATTCCCGAAGGCGTATTCGCTTCACAAAATAGCAAGCAACCACAATCAACCCTCTTTTCCGTCAACAGCGTCGAATCCGAAATTGGATGATGCTAGTCAGCAAACAATTTAATTCTTCAATATAATCATTCAACACACTGCAACTGCAGCGCAGCAACAAATATGACACAACGCGGCAGCAACAGCAACAGCAATAATAGCAACAGCAACAATAGCGACAACAACAATGACACCAACAATACGAACACGAACACCATGCCAGAAGTAGAATACAACTTCAACGATCAAACCGATCAAAGCATCGTAGCCTGGCTAGCCCAATACGATCCAACCGACCTCCCCCCCGTCCTAGGCTCGGCATTCCGCCTGGGCCCCATCCAAAGCTCCCTCGGCATCACCCAGCCAATCGTCTGGCTCGCCAACCTCAGCTGCAATTTCCAAAAGGCCTACAAGAACATTAACGATCCGCAGAACATCCTGGGCCCAAGCTTCGGGGGGAGGCGCAATGCCGAGACGGGCGTGCGGACCTATCCGCGCGAGTTTTCCAAGGGGGAGCAGAATCGATTCGATCGGCTGCAGGACGAATACCACAATTTGAGATGGCGCAATTTGCTGAACTTGGGGTATGATCCGGCCACTGCGGCGACCATGGTGGGTGCCATCAAGGATGCCGAGCAGAATTTATTCAGCCCCCCTCCGTTGTTTGCATTGAGTCCGCGCATGATCGTTACCGACGAGGTGAAACGACGGAGCATGAGGGGAGTGCTGATTGACTATTTGAACGGAAGGGCCGAGGAGGCCGAGAGGGAATTGCTGCAGGATTTGGAACGGGAGAGCTTGTTGGAGGAGGATGAGAATGGTGGGAACGGTAAAAAACAGGGGGGGAGCAAGAATGCTAGGAAGAAGGCGAAGAAGAAGAAGAAACAGCAGGCTGCGAAGCAACAATTGCAGCAGCAGCAACATCAACAACAACAATTGCAGCAAAGACAGCAGCATCAGACGCAGACGACAGACTCCCAACAACATCAGCCGGCAGCACAGACGATTCAACAGGCGCATCAAAAGGCATCCGAGCAAAATCCCCTCAATAAGGAACAATTGAAATACCTCCGCGAGCACCAACAGCAACACCAACAACTAAAAGCTGGCTACAGCAACAAAGATCGTCAAATCATCGAGGACGCCCTCCATAGGAATGGTCTCTCGTCCTCCGCGGCCACATCCCCCGCATCTGCCGAAACTATTTATAAGAAGGAAAAGGGCGAGATTGTCACGCACAAAAAGAGCGAAGAGCAGCAAGAATCGCAGTCGCCGAAACCGGTAGAGCCGCCAGTATCGAATCCAGCAGAGCAGCCAGTATCGAAATCAGCGGAGCAGCAAGTATCGAATCCAGCGGAGCAGCAAGTATCGAAATCAGCAGATCAGCAGCCTCAACAAGAAAAGAAGGATCAGGAAACATCGCTCAAGTACGAAGAGGAAGTACAGAATTATGCATACGCATGGTGTTGCGATTATTGCAAGACTGCCACATTCCCCACGTTTGCCGAAGCGGCATTGCACGAGGCGCAATGTGAGGCATATTTGGAAATACAAAAGAAGAAAGAAGGCACGGGTGAAGAAGTGAGGCTCGAGGGTGTGGGAGATGAGGACGACGAGGAGAATACGAATGGGACAGAGAAAGGGAATTGTGATTTGAATGATGGGGGAGAGGGGTGCGAAGGCCGAGAAGATGAGGAAACTGAGCAGACAAAGTCATTGCCACGGGAAATCCATAATGCAGATGGAAGAACATTAGGCAGCGAAAAGAAAGAATCTCCAAAGAATGATGACCGGGGAACTGATGGCAAGGCTATTCAACAAGAAGTCAACAGTGTAGAGAAACATAATGCATCACACTCGGATAAAAAAACCGTGAATGAAATGGATTCGATTGCGGATAGCATCAATTTGGATGGGGAAAAGAAGGCGGATAGAGGAGACAATGCATCATTGGAAGATGTCATTGATCCTAAAGTGGTCCCTTCATCGACTTTAGCAGGAGACAAATCGTCCAACAATGATGGCGGTTCTGATATCAAAGAAGCATACTGTCAGCCGTCATCCGATGAAGATAGCTTATCCCATCGCCATTTGGTAGGCCGCAATGCTGGGGATGATGCAAAGCTTACTTCTGGAGACGGGGATGCTGCGGCAGCCGCAGCGCTGCCGACACGGCCACCTATGACTGCTGCAAAATATCCAAATGAAGAAAAATTAGAAGCTACCAAGGGTGAAGATTGGACTCCCGTCGTTGCTCCATCCAACAAGAAGAAATCGACTACTGTTACGACGGTTACCAAGAAGGTTGCCAAAAATAAGAAAGCCAATGTTGCAGGTAAACACCAACAGCAGCCACAGCAAGTTAATGCTGATGTTGCTCCAGAGAAGAATGCTATTGCAAATAATCAGGGGGGCGATAAGAAGTCTACAGTTTCCAAGAAGTCCGCTACTTCCAAAGCACATGTAGCCGACACCTCTTCCGCTCATCAGGCGAATGACGCAAAACCAACGTCTCCTGCACCTGCCAAGGATAAACAGAAGAAGAAGGAACGAGCCAATGCAAAGAAAAAGAAGAAGCAAAAAGGAAGAGGCCAACAAGAAGATGACCCTACTCAAAAGGAAAATGTTGTATCCAGAAGCAATGAGAATCAGCCCGTTGTTTTGGAAGCGGATTCATCGTCGTCTACTGCATCAACCAATGCACCTATTCAAAACAATATTATTGCATCACTTTCCGATAAAGACATTGCACTACAAATTATGAAACCTATGGCCATAGATTATGACGATCGGGTGAATGACACTGCACTTCATCCTGCTCAGCCTACTGAGTTAGGCCAATCTCCTTCCATTATACTGCCTCCTGTCGGAGGGTTGACACAGCCATCCGAGCCGGCGCCTGCAAATCCGTCATTGTCTCAAAGTTTGCCTCCGGTCGCCATGGCCGCGTCTGCCATTGCAGTCGAACCAATCGGTCCAGACGTAATATCATCTTTGCTCTCGTCGCTCACATCCAACAATGAAATCTTGACTTCCCAAAATAATTTTCTGATACAAGAGGCCCAATTCCTCCGGGCCGAGAATGCGGCATTGAAGTCTAGACTAATTTCGGAGAAACAGCAATCCGTCGAGGTTGTTCAACAGGTACAGCTCAAGGCATACATTGCCGAAACGGCACGGGATGTCGCCGAGGAGCGTGTTGCATACTTGGAAAATTTACTAGTCAATGCTGTGGCAGATATGGCAGCCAAGGAGGTTGTTCGACAGGAGGTTCAGGAGGCTGTTGTGACTGGAACAGCTGCCGCTGCGTCAGCCTACTCACCTGCGATGGCGCAGCAACACAATAATGCAAGGAGGCCAGCAATGCCTCCTCCTCAGCCTCCACAGGCAATGTCACAGCCTCGTCAGCTGCTGACTCCCCAGGCCATGCTGTCGGGGTATCATTTGCAGCATCATCAGCAAACACTGCGACAACCGTCCCCAGCCTCATCACTGTTGATAAATAGAAGGTCGTTATCCACCAATAATAATGGGATAATGCATCAGCAGCACCCTTCACCAACACTGCAGCGCAATAGTTTGATGGATATGCCGTCGTCGCATCAGCAACAACCCATGGTTTACGCCCAAAATAATCACCACCAGCAACCGCAACAGCAGGGTGGCAGTGGTGGCGGCAATCACAATCCATTTCATTCTGCTGCCTCCCAAGACTCTGCTTTGCCAAATAATAATGACTTTTGGGAACCTCCCTGGATGATGGGAAATGATGATGCTTCGGCCGGCAGCGGTGGCGGTACTCGTGAAAGTGTCCTCTCGCGTCTGAGACGAGGGGATCATGCTTTGTAAAATCCCTTGGGAGATTAATTAGGGGGTCTCTGGTGTTCTGCTGCAAAAGCTATATTGAGCAACACCCTCACTTAGTTTCATGCGCATCTCCATCCACACAATCACTATATAATTCAATCACATCATCTCTCGGCATATTATTCTACAACTCATCCCATCCTTGCGAAGGATGGTTGTCTTTAATTAAATCGGCCATCTCGCTCTCTGCCATGACGTACTGATCTCCATATGCTGGTCCCATATCGTGCTTGATCAATTCCATGCTGCCGTGGGTAAACGGGATGAGGAGGTGTCGAGGTGTACAGCCACAGAAACCATGCACACGACAAAACAAATATGGCTCTCTCACCTGCCCTTGAGACGCTCTCCGTGCTCGAACCGAACAATCACAGCTGGAATGGTCAGCATCTCCCATAGGTCCAAATCATCTTTAGCATTCAGTGCCACTTGCAATGCAGTCCGTTTCTCATTATGATTTGGATAGTCAACCACAATGATGGCGGCTGCGCTTGCCATTTGAGCAGTATGCATTTGCTCTATTATTGGCACATCATCCGAATCCGATCGATCAAACAGGACAATCTTTGAAGCTACCTCATGCTGGTTCATCAAGTAGTTATACGATCCATGATTTGGCAGAGCGTACACTAACGGAGCAGTAACGGTCCAATGATAGTCGTCATATAGGTCTGTGGCGTGCAATGCAATTCCCTGGATGTGAGAGTTGTGAAAGGCAATGTCCTTGGTGTGGAATCTTCGATGCTTCATGTCTTCCTTATCATTTCTGACATCAGAAATTGTTACCATGGGACCGCTTGCGCCTTTTACAACCAAGACCCTGAGTAGCATGAGCTGCAATAAGGCAAGCAACAGCGAGGTCATATTATTCTCAGGGTAAAGGTTGGGTGAGGATATTATTCTCAGAGATTCTCAGGTAGGTTGGCTAGCAGCCGTACAACTCGATTAAGCTAAAACGAGAGATATGGTAAAGGCTCAAAAGGAGAAGTTCTGGCCGAAGGAGGAAGGAGAAGTTCAGGCAAGCATCAGCGTTATCATACCCCAAGAGGCTAGCCGAAGTGAAGTGAGGGAAGAGATTCCAAGGGTCGAGGAGTCGAGAAGGAAGCGCTTTCAGCTGGATCCCGAAAATTCTGACCAAAAAGATATTGAAATTCAAAATTGAAACGCTTACGTTGCGACGCGATCGGTATTTGAGAGAGAGCCGATTTGATCACGTCTCAACAACGGGACAGCAAAAAAGGAGGAGACACTATCAGATAGGATCACCATTCGGGACGGCCCTGAGCGATCATTATTGCACGAGCAACAACAGCATCGGCTCAAGCTGGGAGGTGGGAGTTAGAGCCACTATTGCTTTCAATATGATGACCCCTTCGATCCATCCAATCATGGACAGCGATATAGAATGCGATCTTCACCCAGCAGAGTCATTGCCCGATGGATTGGTCGACAAGTCGATTGGTATATTTCCAATCATGTCACCCCTACGACAACGCATCATCAAACTCGTTTCGCCATCATCGTACTTTGACAGTTTCATATTGGCTGCCATCGTCCTGAACTCGATATCGATTGCCTGTGTAGACTACCGCTTTGTCGACGACAACTACCAGCCCAGTGCTGAATTGTCAGTGAGGAACTATGTCATCGAGAAGTTCGAGCTTATATTTACAATTATATTTGCTGTAGAATGCTTTCTGAAAGTAATAGCGTATGGATTCGTCAAAGGCAAAAATACATATCTTCGAGATGGTTGGAATATATTGGACTTCTTGATTGTTATCGTTAGGTAAGGATGAGTTATAGAGGCAGCGAGGATTGCTCATTGATGAACATCGCTCACATGTTTTCCAACTCTGATTTCCAACAGTATCCTTGGATTGGTGCCAGGCTTGCCTGGCACCAACTTTTCTTCTCTTCGAAGTGCCCGTGTGCTAAGACCTTTGAGATCAGTATCAAAGCTTCCTAGTCTACGAAAGATTGCCAGTGCGTTCATTGCGAGCATATCTGATCTCGCCAACGTCATGGTTCTTTTGCTTTTTATAATAGCATGCTTTACCTTATTTGGTGTAACATTCTGGCGTGGTCTATTCCACATGAGGTGTCGGCTTACTCCATTCCCAGTGAAGATGCCCGTTGATTGTCGAAATGTCACAGATGCGTGCTGGGATCAGTTCCTTTTCAATGCAGTGTCAGACCCAGATGGCCATAGATGCTTGCCCTATCCAAATAACGATGTGGAGTCGTGGACCCAATCGACGTCGCCATGGTTGTTGACAGGCCCAAAAGACTGTATTTGGCCAATTGATGAAACATATCTTCGAGTTTGCAGTGCTATGTCAGGCCCCGGCTCAAATACTTGCTCAAGACCAGTCACATTTATGGACAAGTCTATTTCCCGGATGTGTGGAAGGTGAGTGAGGAACGTGGCGACTGTTCGTCCAGCCAGGGCTTTATCATGTTCCTCTGACACATTCGTTCTATCTCATACGAATGCAGCAACTACGATGCATTTGGCAATCCTCGATTCGTTGACTCGCTTGAGCCATATGGCTTTCCTCGCATGCAAGATAGTTCCTTCAACGAGGCGTTTAATTGGGGTTTCACCAACTTTGACAATTTCATGTTTGCATTCGTAACTACCTTTCAAGTCGTCACTCTTGAGGGGTGGACTGATATAATGTCACGGGTCATCGATGCATGGTCTTCTGCTTCAGCCATTATCGCGTTTTTATTGTTGATTGTGTTTGGTGGCATAATTGCTCTCAATATCGTATTGGCTGTAATCAGTGGTAGTTTAGACTCTTTGGAGCGTGGGGATGCATTACGATTGATGAATGGTGGTAGTAATAAAGAGGATAAGCTGGCCATGGATGGCAGACGATTATTGGAAACTCCTCCTAAAAACATTGAGAATACAATGGCAGAGGAGGATGCAGCAGAAGCAGAAGCAATCGCAAATAATGCCACCAATAACCCTTCCAGGGATTCGGCCTTTCGGCGCAACACACAGGCGATTGTGGGGAGCATGATATCCAGCACGAAGATTTTATCGCGCGGGATTCCCAGGAATACGGCCTTTCAGCGTGAGGTGCGGGAGGTCGTGATGAGCAATTTTTACACACGCTTCATCCTAGCAACCATCATCTTCAACACCATCGTTCTGAGCTGTGATCACTACGGAATATCTCCTGTGTTTCAGGTGGCTTTGGATACGGGAAATTTCATTACAACTACCGTTTTTTTCATCGATATGTTGCTCTGCAACATTGTCTACGGTGTCCGTTCATACTGGAGCACTTCGTCGACATGCTTTGATGGCATAATAGCTGTGTCCTCCGTCTTTGAACTTATCATTGCTCGTATGGCAGAAAGTGGCAACAGCGGCAAAAGCGTCATGTCGGTCTTCAGATCTCTTAGACTTGTAAGACTTTTCAAAATGGTACGGCAATGGAAGTCACTGCACTCACTTCTGGACACAATGGCTCGAGCAGCCTCAGACGTGCAAAGCTTTGGCATACTTCTCTCCCTTTTCATCTTCATATACGCATTAGTTGGAATGCAGCTATTTTCCAACCGACTTCACTTCGATGTAGAAACTGGGACACACATTGCTAAATCAGACCCTAAATACAACAGTGCAGAAGTTCCTCGTTCCAACTTTGACGATTTCTTCTGGTCGATGACAACTGTCTTCCAGATCCTATCTGGCGAGAATTGGAATACAGTAATGTATGACTGTTGGAAGGCAACGTCTGTTGCCCCAGCATATTTCATCTCGTTGATGGTTCTCGGAGTGTTCTGTGCACTCAATTTGTTCCTCGCCATACTGCTTCTTCCATTTGATGGCTCTGAGTTGGTTAGTAATAGAATATATCCCGAAGGCGAACCACTGGAAAAAGAACACCAAGATGCCTCGCCGTTGTTGGTGAAGGCTAGTAGTGCAATGCGCTGGGCGAGAAGCAAATTGATCCCGTGCTCAACTCAAACATTTGAGAACATTGGCCAGACATTTGATTTAGTTGTGGAAGACAAGAGGGTTGATCTCTGCTTGACAGGCGTCATCATCATGAGTAGCGTCACTCTTGCTTTAGACGACCCTCTTCGGAATCCAAGTTCACAAATGTCAATTGCCCTCCTAGTATTGAACTATATATTCACGGCGGCTTTCCTGCTTGAGTTTTTGATCAAAGTGCTCGCTCAAGGTTTTGTGAAATACATTAAAGATCGTTGGAACATTATAGATTTCGCAGCAGTGGTAGCATCTATTCTAGAGCTAGCCAATGTGGAAGGAGGTAAAACGTTGAGGGTATTGAGAGCGTTTCGAGTTCTACGGCCTCTCAAAATGATCAATCGGTTCCCGGAAATAAAAGTTGTAGTTGACGCCTTGCTAATGTCACTGCCATCAGTCGTCGACGTAGGTGAGTGTCTTTCCAAATTGCTTGCTCGTTTTGATCGCATCAACAAGCCTCACAGTAAGTTACCCATCTCTTGATTTTTTGTGCTCTAAAGGCGTTGTGTGTGCCTTGTTCTTTCTGGTGTTCTCCATTTTTGGAGTAACATTCTTGAAAGGAACTTTTTACAAGTGTACTGGATCATCACTCACTGAAGAAGAATTGGATTTCATCACATACCCAAGACTTGTTGGAGAATTTACTGCCTTTTGGCTGGCAAACTGTGAGGCTAGTGCATGGGGCGCTGGAAAACTTCCGACGTCAAGAGAATTATGCGACTGTCTAAAAGGCGACTGGGTCCAAACAATACCACAGAATTTCAACAACGTGTTGAGAGGCTTTGCTTTGTTGTTTGAAATATCAACCACGGAATCGTAAGTAGTATGTATGGCTGGATAGATTTGACATGCAGTCATGTTGCCAAACGATCTAACAGTCTTTTGTTTACTTTGCTCTATCCACAGTTGGGTCGATGTCATGCATGCAGCAATCGATCAGCGAGGCATTGACATGCAGCCTGTTCGAGACAACAATAGGCTGTGGGCTCTATTCTTCATTGTATTCTTAATGTGCGGTGCCTTTTTCATCCTCGAACTCTTTGTCGGTGTCATTATTGAAAACTTCTCGCGTCTTCGTGAGATCACGGGACAGGGACTCATGACCGATGCTCAACGACAGTGGGCAAGCACTCAACAGTTCGTTATGAAAATCAGACCTGAAGTCCTCCTTCTCAGATCGAAAAACAAACTGCGCGCAAAGTGCTACGATTTTATCATGCCAGGAACCAACCCCTGGTTTGGTCGATCCATCATTGCTATCATCATCGCGAATAGCATTAGTATCGCAACGGTATCCTTTGGCGATTCTTTGGAAAAGACTAGGGCTTTAGGCATCCTGAACTTGATATTTTCCACTATTTTCGTCATTGAAGCAGCTTTGAAAGTAATTGCTCTTGGAAGGATGTACTTTAGATCGAAATGGAATATATTCGACTTTATGGTTGTTTGCGGTGTGATTGTAGGCTTCGTCCTTCAAGTGACCATCACTGACCAGAGACTTGCAGCATCAATCTCATCTCTGGTTAGCCTTCTTCGCGTGTTTCGTCTCATCAAGCTGGTGAGGCTGGTTCGCCAATTACGTGCGCCATTCAACACCATGTTGCAGGCTCTTCCAGGAATGTTGAATATTGGAGCTCTTATGCTCCTACTTTTCTTCATCTACGCTGTATGTGGGGTCCAGCTATACGGTGATGTTTCATTTCAAGGCGAATTGAAAGAACAAGCAAACTTCAGATCTGTAGGCAATGCAATGCTTTTGCTACTAAGATTTTCAACTGGCGAGAATTGGAATGGATTCATGTATGGTTTGTTAGATGAACGGGAAAATTGTGATCCAAACCCAGTGTATGATGAAACATCCCCATGGTGCCTCAGCGACGACGATTACCCTAATTGCAGTGAAGTCAATGGGTGCAGCGCAGGTGTATCAGTATATTTCTACTTCTACAGCTTTACAGTGATTATCAGCTTTATTGTATTGAACATGTTCGTGGCCGTGGTACTTCAGGCATTTGAGGCCAGCAACGAAGGTGAAATATTGGAGCAGGCCGACCTTGAGCACTTTGTGAGCGTCTGGTCAGAGTTTGATCCCGAGGCAACTTGGTTCATCAATGCCTCTGATGTGCAGATTTTTCTGTCGAAATTGCGGCCCCCACTTGGAATGGTCAACGAAGGAGAACTATACCTGTCAGATCCTTGTCTATTAGAAATTTCTGTCAATGACAAGAAGCAAGTCAACATTGTCAATGTTGCGAATCTCCTCGCAAAGCGACTGGCAAAGAAGAAACAAGGTGACGACTTTGGTGATCTGAGTGATGATCACCCAGTGCGGAGTCGCTTGACCAAGAAAGCGAAGCTGGAGGAGGGCACAAGCACATTGGGCGAGATGTACATGGACAACCTAAATGTCATACTGCGCGCAGTCATTAGATTCAAGAAAAGGAGAAGGTTGGCCAAGCAAGAAGCGGAGAGTGGATTGGCGCATGCATCGCCGTAGGGCCGTAGGCTTGGCGGGTTTGGGGTGGTATGGGTGTTCCTAAACTAAAGAGGAGCATTTTATAGCGGAAAGTCTTTGCAAGCATCTATCAATACCTCCTCGTAGGTAGTGAGTGCTCTTGTTACTTGATATTAGTGGTGGCAGTTTTAGGTATTTGACAGAATGCATTCTGCGTGTGTCGTTTGAATGCACAGTAAACAGATATAGCATCAACCAGCCATATCACGACTTTGGTCCTGGGACAATTTTTCTAGGGAAGCTGGAGCGTTGACATCATATTCCACAAAGACCGTGATCTACCGTGATCATGCCAACGGGAGTAGTGAGCAGTGAGCGGCAAAGAAATATATCATTGGATGCCTGAGAGAGAATGAAGGAAAAGATTTATCGAATTAGATCTAAATCACTATTCACATGAAAAAACCTGGGTGTTAGTCCTCTTGACTTTTTCCCTTGTAAGGTTGTCTCAACAAATCCAATCAAGTGTCTTTTTGTGTTGCAATTGATACACCTAGGTAGAATTCTGTAGAATTGTAGTGTGTGCTCGCTCTCTAGAGGGTAAGCTTAGCTGGAATGAATTGGATGTGGTGTCTTTTTGTTGTCTTGGTCTTGGCACTTATCCCAAAGTGCTGTTGACTTTCTCCTCATTAAGTGCAACTGTTCGAAATCTTTCTTGGACTGGAATTGGATCACTTTAGGAACATAACTTCAACGAGCAAAGGCACGACCTTCAACGAGCAAAGGCACGACTCACAGCACTAACACTGATGGCGATTTAGTGATCTCATTTCAAATATACTATGTTCCCGTCTTTCAAAACTTGTGTAGCTTATTTGCCCTGGAACTGCCCTTTTTTGTGTCTAGAACACAATGATTCCCATCCTTCTCATCTCAACATGCAACATGTTGTAATAGCAGCAATCTCTAATTAATCTTCAGCAGTGTGCCCGAAGCAAGAAGCCTCCTTAGCACATGACGTATTGTTTGTGACACAATTGCCATGTCCGTCCGTCAGTATTCACGTCTGTGTTTTCCAATTTCCCACGAGCGCTTCTTGTGGGACCTCAATACAAAATCAAGATGCCTATTAACCCTTCCGATTCACAAGCTCCGGTATTTTTGGTTTGTTAGAGCCAAAGCTAGCGCTAATGACCGAGTACCGCATTGACACTTTCGTGCACAACTGGCAAAGTTATTTTATTAGTCACTACGTTGTTGTATTAGAGTCATTGCCATATTTCACGACTGAGCATATGGTACACAATTGCATTCAATCACACACAAAACGGCAGGATGATACCTACATACATACCTATGTGTAACACGCCTACGTACCTACATAGTACTCGCTTACCACGCAGTGGCTCTAGACGAGAGCTCATCAAGGGCTCGAGCGCTAGTACTACATAAAACTAACTAACAACTAACTAACTATGGTTGCAAACAACTAGCAGGGGACTTGACGGCAAGCTATTGCGGCTAAAATACCAACTGGTGCGCGGGC
>JALLAU010000859.1:0-12301 GCA_036939495.1 Thalassiosira hispida
CACCACGAAAAATAAATTACCTACCTAGGTAAAGTAAAGTACATATCGCGCATCCAGGATCTTGCAGGCATGGCCCATACCATCGCGAAGTCATCACGCAGTAGCAACCTACAACAAATCCGCCAATCGCTGCATAACACGGAATAGCGCCACTTCACCAGATCATTGCAAATCAATTTCCGCAAGCGCCATAACTGCCACTTCAGTAATCGTAGCAAGCGACGGCCTAGCGATCACGATCGTTGAAGTCGTCAAATCCAAGATACAATACACGACATCCCCACGACCTCACTCACCTCACATATTATATTGTGCGTATTCAAGATAGTTTCAAGATGGTGTTTTTGAAAAAGAAACAGACACAACAGTCCTCGTCTAAATTGGTGATATGTGCAATATTTATCGGGTGTGTTTGTTTTGCAAACCTCGGGTCCATGGGGCAGTACACTACTCCTACATTTTTTGTAGAAAAAGAGGAACCGCGCATCAGCATGGAAATAATGCGCACCAACGATCAGAGCGACTTGCTGTGGCAAACTTTGTGGAAGGTGAGCGTTCTTTTGCTTTGATGATATGCCGCTTGTTATATTATTTCGACTATCAAAGTCAAACTGACCAAGAGCCCCCAATTTACTTTATAAATAATGCAAGGTCCGGCTCAACTCTAGTAAGATTTATGTCCTCTCTCGAAAAAATCCTGTGCGTAGAGTATGATTTTTGTTCCACTTACAATTCCTTATTTGCGCAGTGGCGTGTTCTCCATCCACAGGCAGCTGTTGAAATATAACATGTCAACACACGACATTAATAGTACGTACAGCAGTGACAAAAGAGTAGGAGGAATTGACCATGTCGTTGTGGCACCTACAACAATTAATCAAAATTATCGCCGTGCCTTGGTTTCATGGTTGGGAGAGGACAATGTACGATTGGTTGAGCCAGGGTACTTACTAAATCGAATGAGAGAGGAACAGCACCTTTGGAAGCAAACGTTCCAAAAATTGTGGCTCCACAACTTGACTGATTATGATAAAGTCATCGTTCTCGATGCGGATATTCTCATTCGGACGAATATCATGCATTGGTTTGAGTATGATACGCCTTGTGGGATACAGGCAAAGGATCAAGTTGCATGGAATAGTGGGGCCATGGTGATTGCGCCGGACACGGTAGTTTTTGAACAAATGCTGAGTCAATTGCCGAATGTAATTAGATATGAGGGTGGTACAGAGTATCATGAGGATCCATTGACTGGTGGATATAGCGATCAAGAGTAAGTTTGCATTTTTATTGTTTATTCCTGGGTTGCATCTCTTTTAATACTAACCATGATGCACATATCTTTCATCAACAGCTTCCTGACTGCCTTCTTCCTCACTCGTGAGACTGCCAAACATCGCTGCATTATGCCTACAGAAGCTGCAATTCTGATAAGTTCAATTGGTGGTAAGTGATGTTATTATATTGCAGAGGATTGGAACATACACCTGCTACCTTGCACTGACTATTCACTCACAATCTATACTGATTACACTATTCACCTGTAAATAATTAGGAGAATGGTGGGACTACTACGACAAATTTCATCCTTGGCTTTATCAAACTATACATTTTACAACACTCAAACCTTGGAGACCGGACATGCAATCAAATCATCCATTGATTTGCTCTCTGCTTCGCGAATGGAAAGAAAGCATTGATGGTATTGAAGCATATTACGATCTCATCCCACCAATAACAAATGATTATTTGGTGTCTTGTATCATTCGGCCTGAGGGAGAATTCTGGTACCCAACGGTCAGAGAAGGCAACAAAACTTGAATTCTAATGTTGGAAGCATTTGTCAACTTCACGGCCCCTCTCAGTAAGGTCAAAGACAGTCAGAAGGGCATGGTCGACTTTGCTATCGAAGTTCTCTCTAAAGAAGACGGCGCCCAGGTCCAATTTTGGGCGGAGGGAGCCACGGGAAATTCCATTTTTCCACAACTTTTGGGGAGGGGTGGAAGAGGCCACAGTGACATTACACCAGTGATCCGAATGACAAAACGTCTAGATACGGCACGTGAATCTTCCTTCCTCAGTAATGATCGAATCGATATTCTCAAGATGGATGTTCAAGGGGCGGAGCTCTCTGTCCTACAGGGGGCGACGGAGCTGTTGAAGGAGGTATCATTTGTGCAATTTGAGGGCAGTGTTATTGAGTATAATCGCGGGGGTTCTTGCTACTACGAGGTAGATGATTTCCTTCGGAACCATGGATTTCGTCTTTATGATATTGGAGATATTCAACGGAATAAGGGATTGTTTAGAACCCCCGGTGTTGGACAATTTGACAGTTTGTATATTCGGCCGACGTCAGAACATCTTCCTGCAAGTTTTCGCACACTTAAGCCCAATTTTTGTGGGAGTGATCGCATTCCATCCTCTTATAATAATGCAACAATGGACTCTATTGATGCACCGACACCATGCTACTCGGAAAGCGTGCCGCAGAACCGGTGGTTTGGTATCATAGGGCCACTGGTTGCTGGGATATTAATCGGCAGATTTTTGGTTCCAAGGCGAAAAGACGCCAGGCAAATTGGAAAGTATTGAACTCCTCTACAACCTCGCAATGCTTTCTTCGAGTTTACATACAGAATAATTTAAGTTTGCAGTTATAGCAGTCCAATCTAAAGACTTTTGGCTTTAACACACGGTATGTATCTTACAATTCCCAAACAGCCTATTTGCATGCTTCAACAATAAACATAGGGTTGTTGTAGGGGTCCCCAGGCATGTGAGCAGTTATATCACATATGCCTTCGCAGGACAGACAAAAGTCAGCATACTTGGCATATCCCTTCAGTTTTTTTCGGGAAAAGGAAGGGGGACCGCAAAGTAAATTTTTTTATGCATCTGGTTCATGGGAATTGGTTCACACGACATCAGTTTATACAAAATCGACTCGGAATGATAATATTCGTAGTGGAATACCTTTAGAAAATGGCTGGATTGCGTTTGACAGGGGAGTGGACCCTCCTCCTAAATGTCCTGCCGTCAAAATGCTTTAGGAAGGATTACGTTTGACGGTGCGAGTAGGTATGGCTTTGGGAACTCAATCATCTTATCAGTCTAGATGTTGCAGGCACAGTGCAATATGAAGAGGGCTTGCAGTGAAGTAGAACAGGTTAATCTTGCATGCTATGTGTGCTTGCAAATAAGACGCGTATGGGAATGCAGATTGAGTCGTGAGTCGTTGCCTCGTTTTTGTACTAATTTCATAGGCTGTGTTATCAACTGAAATGGGTCTTCCACATGCAAAAAATCTAATCAACGGGTCTGTTGGCAACTGTTGATTTCTCTTCTGATTATTGTGTTGATGGAATAAATGCGCTCTGCCTGGCTCTGCACAACTTATTACTTTATATCATAATATTATCTTTCTTCTTCTGCTTGGATTATTTGCAGAGTTTTGCTTTCGTCATATATCTCTAAGCCAAGATACCTATCTACGCCCTCGTCTGCGACAACAGTTGCATCAGAGTTACTTCAATCCTTAAACGCTACAGTGGTGAGCTTATGTCCACACATAGATGAATACGAAGAAAAGCGGTGATGGCAACAGTGAGGCCATGTTGTGTCACCTTATTAAACCTTCATTGGATACCTACTATCTCCTACTATGTAGTGATTCAGCGGTCGGCCTTGGCCACTTTCAAGGCTGAGCCTTTGTCTTCCAACAGAGTTTCAAAAAATTTGCCTAGAGTGCACATTAATGAGATGGTAGGAGAAAGAGAGCTAGGTCAGATCATCTCTCTTTCGACACACACACAACAGCATTCAAAAAGTACACACATCACAATAGACCTAAGATACTCACTGTTGGACGCAGGGGACATCAAGTAATTACCAACTCCCACCTCATCTCGAATTTTGAACGGTGTAAAATTATCAACGCCACCAACACTTGACCAAAACTTCTCCGCGGGTGTGCCACCAGTAGTATCCAACTTTTTGGCAGATTGAAGGACTGAGGATCCCATTAACACCTGGTCAAAGAAGTTATGTGGTGGAGAGAAGGGAGGCGAGGCATTTTCATTGACATCTTCGTCGTCGTTGGCAGCCACGGGTGTGTCCTGGGTGATGTGCTTCGGCTCCATGCCAGAGCAATCAGGTGAAGTACTTGAAGTTGTTGTTTGAATGTTGTTGTCTTTCTTGCCATTATAATTTTTCTTCTTGCTCTCGTCGTTCTTGATGTTCGCTGTTTGATGGAGGGACGAGCTGTTTAGGATCGGGCGAATAACAAGTGTCTTCCTCAATTGATCGAGAGAAATTCGAACCGAGGATACCGATGAGCAGACCGTGAGCGGATGAGTCGTAACGGTGGTGCTGGAAGATACGGAAAACGAAGAGGGTGTGACGCAAGGAAATCCCACATTGTCTGACAATGACTTTCCATTCTCCGCTTTTTGCTTCTTCTTTGTCTTCGAATCGTCAACCCCGCCGTTGTCTCCAAACAAGGAACGTCGCTTATTCCTCTTATGATTCATGATTGCCTTGAGGTTACAAATCGGCGAAATGGCCACCTCTCGCTGCATCCTACTATCCAATGAGGATATCATCTTCTCTGGACTGTCTCCAAAGCGAACATTGGCAATGCACATGCGAGGATAATCGCTGGCATGCGGAGTCTTGACTCCCTCGGCAAAGGATGCGGATGACAACGTGGATATGTTGTTGGGATTATTATTTGCATTTGCTTCCATGACGAAATCCTTGCCCAAAGGCCAGCCGGGCGAGAATAGTCCCGAGTCCAAAATTTCGGCAAAGTTGCTGTTGTTGCTTTCGCATCGCTTGGCATTGTTCGAGAGGGGGGTGAAGCCGCGCAAATCCATGGTTTCGTGACCGTCGTCGGGAGTTTTGATGGAATGGAACGTAATCGTCGCTGTTGGAGATCGAGCTGGTGGCGGCTGTGTCTTCTTATCCTTGGGCGTTTCCATGATAGATGCTCTGCCAGATGTGAACGTCGAACGTAGCTGTCGTTTATGATCCGAGTAGTCGGCCTCGTTGTCTGCTGCTGCGTTGTTCTTCTTGCCACCAGATGGAGGCGGCGGAGAAATGAAGATATTGTTGGAGCACAAAAAGTCATCAACGTCAGAATCATAAACGTCAGAATCATAATCTCCAGCAGCACTATGATTGGAGAAGGTGTTGTCGTCAAACAGATTCCTCGATGCGCTGTTCGCATACGCCGAAGATGGACGATTGTTGGAAAACAACGATGCGGAAAATGTGGTGTCCTCAGAAAAGCGCGTATTCATTCGTGGAGTCTGAGTGCCATCGCCCCCATGGCCCACACCGGCAACACTGACGTGACCATTGTGAGACCTCCTATCATTTGCCCCTGGGGCCTTTCGACTGGAATTTTTGTTGTCATTCGACCTCTTGTTGGCCGTCGTGCCTTCCGAAGGTGGCGCATGACGAACCGCCGTGAGCACTCCCTCCAAATCGCCATTGAAGCTGAATCGTCCATCCTCCTCGTAACGGATTGTATCCCTGTCATTGTTCGAGAGATACTTTTCAATCTTGCGTTTCATGGACGAGTTCCAGTGATTTTTGATGGCATTGTCCGTTCTGAGAAAGAGAAGCCATAGGAAAGCAAACGAGCAACAATGTTATCAATAGCATCCATAAAAACACAAGACAGGGCTGCTCGCTCGATTGGCTGGGCTCGCACAACAAAACAAAACTTTACTCACCGTCCAGGCAACAACTTGGCAATCTCCGCCCATCGATTGCCCTTCTCCAAATGATACGCCAATATCGTCCTATCCTCATTCGTACTCCAAGCCTCCTTGCTAATACCCGGATTCAAATGATTGTGCCATCGTTCCCTACACTGCTTCCCAATCCTTCCAGGCAAATGGGATGCAATGACGCTCCACTTTTTTGCTCCATACTGCTTTACGAGTCGTTCGACTGCCTTGTCTTCCTCGGCGGTCCATGGTCCTTTGACCAACGTGGGTTTGAGGACTTTTTGCCATCGATGCAGGCATTGGACCTCGGTTCGGCCTGGGAGGTATTTACAGATTTGCTTCCAGTTTTTGGGTCCCTTTTCGTCCACGGCTCTCCTGAGGGCGTCATCCTATGATACGATAATGATTTGGATTGAATTTTGGATTGATGGGCATATGATATGTCATACGAGACATTGAGCAAAGATCAAGAGCGAGAAATGAGTAACAACGCATCACACAATAACATGATCATAATGTGATAAAATAGAGAGGAAAATCCCCATCAGTCTTTCAGTCACGGGTGATGATTCGTGATTGATTGACAATGTATGATCACACATGAAATTTTATCAGATCTCCAGCTTGGTACAGCTCAACTACAAACTCACCTCCTCTTTGGTCCACTTGGCACTCCCACCCTTTTTCGACACCCTGCTACCAGTTGATACCTTATTCGCAGCAGCAGCATGATTCTTGCTCAATGCCATAGCGCTAGCAGCCGCAGCTGCCACCGCCGCAGCCAATGCCTTGGCACGGCCATCATTGTTGGTCAAAGATGATCGATGAACATTATTGTTGCTAGTCTTGACCTTGACCTTGCTTGCTGCACCACCAGCTGTGGGATGACCCACATGATAACCAACGTTGCTAGCTGCCCTCCCCGAATTCCCTACGCTATGCACCACCTGCTGTCCTTTCGCCGCCCCCGCCTTCGTATGCTGCTTTGACTTTGCATGTTGAGCCTGCTTCACTTGATTAACCTGCTGTTTTTGCTGTGCCGCATGACGCTGCTGTTGCTGCATTCCTGGAGGAGGATGCAGTTGATGGTGATGATGCGCCGCCGCCTGTGCCGCAGCGGCATGATGATGTCGATAATGATGAGGCTGCATTCCCGGAGGCAAATGATGTGGCAAGTGATGGGCGGCATATTGAGGGTGGGCGTGATAGGGATGATGGGGGTGATAGTGTCCGTGATGTGCGGCGTGTGGGTTGCCGTGGTTCATTGGATGTCCAGCGGCAGTGGCAGCCTTGGGCTTTGTCTTGCCATTCTTGTTGTCTTGGTCTGCAGATGGAAGGACATTTTCCTTGGACTTGGTTACCGGTGGGGCCACGCCTCCATTCGAGTTCACAATCACGCCATCATTTGAATTGCCCTTGTTGCCAGTCGTCTTGCTGTTTGCACCATTAGTAGTATTATTATCCAAAAGCTTCTTCTTCTCCTTCTCTTCCTTGGCTCGTCTCTCCGCCATATCCACCACGCTTTCTCTCTCGCCCGTCGGCTTGGTGGGCGGCTTCATGACAGCGGACGTTTTGGACTTTGGGGGCGTACTGAAGGATGCTGGATTGGAGGAGACTGCGGCAGGTAGGACAACCTCTTTTGGTGCAGCTGCAGTGCTTGAGGAAGGATTGGACGAGTCGCTCTTCTTGCCAGTGTTGGAAGTCGTCGCATTCTTGTCCTTGTTGCTCGTCCCAGCATTATTGTTGCCACTTGAACTTGCAGCTTTTGCATTGGCGGCATTCTGCTTGATCGCCGCGGTATAATGACCGTAATGAGGATAACGACCCGCGGCCGCAGCTGCAGCGGCGGCAGCTGCATGGGCAGGATGATGTGGCGGATAGTGCACCGGACGCTGACCTGGATGTTGTGCTCCCGGAGGCGGTGCGTACTGTTGGTGATAGTAGGGATGATATCCGTTGGGGTGTGGTGGGTGTCCTGTTTGTTAGGTACAGAAAGGAAGTTGATTGATTAGAATGATTGAGAGTTTGGTCAGTGAAGAGATTCGATAGACGAGAAAACAAACAAAGAAGATGAAAAACAGAAGACATAGCATAATAAGTCCAGGTCTATCCTCTTTGATCAGAATCAACAATGAACATTAAAATGAACTCCTTCGATTCCATTGTCCTCTATGAAGCATACTGCACAATCACGCATTGAAAGATAGCTGAGTTCCCGCCAATGCAGTACCAATGAGGCAATGACACATTTCATGACAATGTAAACAATGCATGAATGTGCACAGCTTGGGCGAAAAACTACCCATGGCAGACTCTCACACACATCATTTCGACAGAAAAGGAACGTCCTCTGACTTCTAGCCAATTCGTAACAGAGCACTTCAATGTCAAACAACATGACAATGACACATTTCGTCACAACATAATATGTAAACAATGCATGAAAATGCACAGCTTGGTAAAAAATCGACCCATTGCAAACAAAAGAACTGGAGTCCTCCACGTTGATAGAAAGAGACGTCTTCAATGAGGAGATAGGTACATTCGTCCCCTTGCTGACTTTCGCCCAATACATCAATCAGGCAATGTCAAAGAGAAACTGCCAATTGCGCATCCCTTCACGAATGAACAATGCATGAAAATGCACAGCTAGCCAAAGTGAATCTGCCCAAACAGAACAGACATATATGATGCAGCCACTACAAAAGTTTTTACGTGTGCACAATTCAAAAAGACCCCCAAAAGACGTGCTCTCCCCCCAGCTCAAAAAAAAGAAGACTCCAACACAAAATAGAAACACCGAAATCATTCATGTATATATCTCTCTCCCCTCCCCCAACACAATGACCATCAAAAAAGGCGCTCTCTTTGCCCCCCATCTCTAAACAAAATGACTCGCTCTACACACCCCATCCAGCATTCTCTCTTCCCCAAACAAAAACAACAATGACACCCCTTTCGTCTATGCTTGATACAGTATGGATTCATCCGATAATGTTTGACTCACCTGCGTGTGAACAAACAATGATTGTGGAAGAAATGGATTAGTTAGGATTTTGGAATGACAAAAAGTGTAATGAGATGGACAATGGACGTCATGTCATCATATATGTATGGATCGACAAATGAAAAAGTACACTCTCTCTCTCTCTCTCTCGTCTCTCTTTCCATGATATACCAATATCCCAACCCAATGACAAAAAGGATGTGTGAACCAAAAATGCAAAATGATAAGAATTGCATCACATCCAATTCACTACGCGACGACTCTCGTGCGCAATTGGAAAATCACACACATCTCCCCCAATGACAACACGTTGACACACACACACACACACACACGTGTGATACACACACCACCCCATCCATCAAAATCTCCATACCAAAAATAAACAAAATGACACGTACCATGATTCCATCTAGGAGGATGGCCAGCCATGCCGTGTGGAGGAGGAGGTGGCATTCCAGGAACATGATGCTGTGGATGTGGACCACGTGCTGCTGCTGCTGCGGCGTACATGGGATGGGTTGGATATCCGGGTGGTGGTGGTGGAGCAGCTGCTGCTGCTGCGGATGATGCAACATTCGTCGGCTGAGTTTGTTTTGGTTTTGGCTGAGGCTGCTGCGGCTGAGTGCCACCGGCTGTAGCTGCTGCTGTCGATGGAGCCGGAGCTGCTGCTGCTATTTTTCCAACGGGCGGCGGTGGTTGTGGTGGTTGATGATTCGACGACGTCATCGTCGTAGTTTGATTGTTGTTATTTTTTGGTGGACCATCATTATTGCCATTGCCACCCGCGCCAGCTTTATTCTCCGTCGTTGCTGCAGCAGCATTGGATCCACTGCTAGAAACGGTAGCAGCAGCAGCAGTAGAAGCGGTTGCTATTACTGTTGTTGCAGCAGTAACTTCTCCGTCTTTGGTAGTGGCTGCCATTATTACTTATTTATGTATGTATTAATCTGTCAGTGCAGGTGAATCGGAAAAAAAAATGACGAGACAACCAAAAATGCTGTTCGCGGTGTGTTATTATTAGAACTTTCCAATGGAGACGATGAGATAGTTAATCAATTAGCAGAGGGAGTTGATTGGGGGGGCGGGGGAGCTTTCTATTGTTCTTTTGCTGGCGTGCCTTTAGGTTATCCGTAGAAGCAACGCAACAAGTAATAATTTACCAAGTCAAGATGTGGTGTCATTTATTTCGAACTTTTTGTGCTGGCACTTTTTCGCAAAGCCAGAGTTCAAAGCGCTTTGCGATTCTGTTTTTGGCAGTTGGTCTTGCCGCCTACCTCATCTCAGCGACTGTTTGGCGATGTGGTGCGCCATAAAAAATCAATTCAAAAAGATGCGTAGGAATCAATAGATCTAATTTTTTATTACATCCCCCGCTCTCTTGACGCTAGACCCTGGGGCAGCTAGGGTAAGTATATCCAAGGTAAGTATCTAACAAAAATACTTGTACCCCCTCGCGGGAAGTTCACCCACTGCTAGCTGGATCTACTCTAAGGTAGTATTTGATCTAGTAGAAGATCTAAGTTTCCCGCCATATTTCTTTGTTTAGCCTTATACCCCTAAAGCAGAGGTACTTTCTCCTACTCCTTAGCTAGCTAATATAAATATATACCCCCCGGGGGTATAGTTCGTGTAATCTGTTTGATACCTCTACCTAGAGAGGTACGATACCTACTCCTACTAAGTGTGATATTCACTTGCTTCCTACATACGTCTACCTACTCCTGCTGTAAGTGCATTGTTCGCCATTTGAAAGATTAGAGGTTAGGCTTAATTCTACGGCAGTTCATGTGTATGTCTTGAAGTGAAGAGCACACTGGAAAGTTTGATGGCGATCTTTCTATTGCCTCATAGTAAAAACTCCCTGCAGGTAGACGCGAGCCTGCTTCTGCGATACAATCCCAAGATGGGCATGGACGTTGTTGTTTTGCAGTTGATGATACATTGTTTGTGTGTTTGCGTTATTGGAACATCGTTAAATTACGGCAAAACCTCAGATTTATTGGGTCCTGGTTAGGGATCTAGTCACACCAAACTCGTTCTTTATTCTTGCCAAGAGGGAAAGAAAGTTGCTCGTCTGTTCCACCCATCCCCCAAAAGAGGTTGTTATTTCTAGAAAAGCAACCGTAAGTTGCATAATTCCCAGCATAAAAGTTGGCAAACCCCAGCTTTTGCCGTTGGCCTTCCTCGCACACTGATTGTGTGAGACAGAAGGTTCTGGTGGAAGTGCTTGACAAAGATGGTTGTTGCTAACCTGGTTTGATGATTGTGGTAGACATAGAAGGTTGAAAAGTAGTAGGCGTAGATTCAGTTGGTAATGGCGCTATTCAATGAGGCGACACGGTTGATGAAGTAGGATTAGGCGGTGTGTTTTGTAGCGTGGTTGGTGGGAAGAAAGGCATCGTTGGAGACCAGGTTGGATAAGACGTCCAGCCCGAAGGTGATGGTGGGCACGTCATTGGTGGAACGGTAGGTCGTTGTGATGGGCTTGGAGTTGGAGGTATTGGTGAGGTTGGTCTTGGACTGATAGAAGGATAAAACGGAAGTGTGAACCTTCTCGTTTTTTTGTTGTAGCAACCCTCTCCTTGTGCTATCACCGCACCGTATGATGTCACATCATAGCTCCCAGGGCAACTATTCCCCAAAGATTGATGAGCAGTAGTGAATTCATATTCCCCTTCTGGCAAACATCTGGATACAGGATACAAATGGGATTCGGAAACATTGACACATCAAAATAATATGCAGTAGCCATAGCCTCCCCTTGACGAGATGAGTTGGCCCATTCCCACAGGGTCCAACCAGGATAGCTCCACCAGGGATAACTAAATTGGACTCCAACCCAATAACATGTCTCTGTTTGGGATATCGATGAAGAAGGGCGTTGGGTTGGGTCTGCAGTTATTGATAGAACTGTACTGGGTGATGTTGATGGTAATAGAGTTGGATACCCGCCCAGTCGTTGACGGAGCTGAACTTGGTGCTGCAGTTGGAGGTGCCAAAGAAGCAAAACTGAGCACAGCAGATGGTGTCAGCGATGATGAAGGAACTTTTGTTGCCGTGTTCTGTGCGCAATCATCCATGCTCATATAGAGCACCTCTCCTTCACCTGTGTCAGAATCAACAGCTGTGACTAGAAGATTCCGGCCGGAAATACGATTACTAATGAACATCTGATCCAACACCAAGGCCTCCTCCCAAACGTCATCATGATCTTGTGAGTAGACGAACATTTTGTTCCACCCATTGACTACCAATGTATCTGTGTCTAGGGGAAAGTCATGATAATCCGAGGAGATGAAGTTTTGCAGGGGAGTAAATTGTTAACTTATATCCAGTCTGCGGTAGATGAAAAGATCCTGTCCATCCGGTCGTCAATTACCATTGACTTCAACCAGAAGAACAAGGTAGTTTGATCCGATGTATATCCTAGCAAAATCAATTGAGTTATACTCATACTTAATTGACTAAACGAGGTCTGAGTATCTGTGAAGAAGAGGTAAATTAAAAACCAATTGTTTTTGCTTCGTTCTCGGGCTACATCCAGCCAAATTTA
>JALLAU010000860.1:0-12309 GCA_036939495.1 Thalassiosira hispida
GCTAGACCAAAGCTAGTGTTACTATGGCACTGGGGGATATTTTCACTGGGGAGCAGAGTTATCTTCTTTCCAAACTTAACTAGTGGCCGCCTAAGAGGGAAGATCCTGACGCAAGCGGAGAAGTGCCAGAAGTCAAAATCAGAAAAGCCGGGCGAACATCAACCACAGATTCCAAACAGAAAATATCGGCGGTGTTCATATTGAATTGCTCATTGGGATTGCTCATCGCACGTCTCAATAATAGAAATCTAAAATATCATGCTTATCCGACCGACCGCCGTTCAGAGATTGGCCACATCTTTTGCTGGTCGACGCTCGATAACAATCGCATTATGCAACTCGCGCCGCGGTGCTGTTGCTGCCTCGACCACATCATCTTTTCCTTCTAGCAATGTCAGAAATAGTAGTAGCATCATTGATGGTCAGCAAATTATGGCCACACGAAGGACGCTGGGAGAGGAGGCAACATCACAATGGCATTCACAGCAGCAGCATCGCGCTCGCCAGCTCTCCACAGCCGCCACCCCACCCACAGCCCCACCAGCACAACAAATATCCAGTTTCCCCTCCATCGTCATCGGTCCCAACCATCACCTAGCCCCCCAGGGTTCCTTCGCCGAGGCCCAAGCCGCCTTCCTCGAACCCCCCCAGGACGTGGTCGAATCATTATTGGATCAATTAATCGATCTCAAGGTGGGCATCGTAGCCCATTACTACATGGATGTGGAACTGCAGGGCGTATTGCACGCTATTAAACGACGTCAAATGGAATTGTTGCATCATCAACAGCTAGAAGAAGAGGACGGAGGAGCTGGTATCGATGGAGCTCCCAAAAGCAGTAGGCGTATTCCCGAGTATCCCCTAGTAGCCATCGCCGACTCCCTTAAAATGAGCGACGACGCCGTACAAATGTGTGCCGAAAATAACGTCAAAGCCATCATCTGCCTCGGCGTCGATTTCATGTCCGAATCCGTATCCACCATCATGGGCAAGTATGGTCACTCCAACGTTCCCGTCTATCGTGCCACGGCCAAACACATCGGATGCTCCTTGGCCGAAAGTGCCGAGGGCGATGCGTACAAGGCTTGGTTAACGAAGTGTGCTGCCAGTGATAAAAAGTCATTGCATGTTGTGTACATTAATACTTCTTTGGAGACGAAGGCGGTATCGAGCAGTATTATTCCTACCATCACGTGTACTAGTTCGAATGTGTTGTCGACGATACTGCAGGCAAGTGCTCAAATTGGTCCGGAGGAATTGCAGATTTGTTATGGACCCGATACCTACATGGGTGACAACCTCGTATCGTTGTTGGATGCGGTAATTACCTCAAATTGGAGCGATGAACGTATCAAAGCCGATTTACACCCGGCTCACGACTCCTCCACAATCAAATCATTGAGGGATAACATTAATGTTTATCCCAGTGGGAATTGCGTCGTCCATCACATGTTCGGTCGATCGGTAGTGGATACGGTATTGAATGATTATGGTGATGCTTTTGTCACAGCACATTTGGAGGTTCCCGGGGAAATGTTCCAAATTGCACTTCGGAAGAGTTTGGACGATGAGGGTGTGGTGGGTAGCACTAGTAATATTTTGAATTTCATTGAGCGCAAGGTGGAAGCAGCTGCAGCAAAGGGTGGCGAGGAAAAGAAGCGTCTCAAGTTTATTCTGGGGACAGAGGCAGGCATGGTCACTTCCATCGTACGAAGTGTACAAGATATATTAGACTCGAATGCCTGTCAGAATGTCGAGGCGGAGATTATTTTCCCAGTCTCGTCCGAAGCTGTCATGGGCGTTGACGAAGACGGTGCTGCTGGTTCATTGAACGTGGTGCCCGGAGTGGCTGGCGGGGAAGGATGTTCCACCGCGGGAGGGTGTGCCACATGTCCCTTCATGAAGATGAATGATTTGGATGCCGTGCATGATATTATCGATATGATTGCGAGCAACCAAAGTGACAGTCAATCGAATGAATTGGAGTTAGCAAAACATTTGCCACCGAATCGTCTAGCGGGGAAATCAATTAACGGGAAGGATGCGATTGAGTTGGGAAGCGAACCGATCGTTTATATGAGGGAATTTATGAAGGAGAAGAGATTGAGCGAGGAGTTGGTTGTGAGGGTTGAGCAGGGGGCGAAGATGGCTGCTTGAGAAGAAAGAAAGACGTGTTTGTGTGGTATGTGTATGTCAATTGATTCCGGCGCTATGTGTGGCTGTGGCGCCACTCCTACCGATGAGCTTCTTGAGGCGATGAAAGATTCGGGGCTTGGTTTTGATTTGGCAATCATGGCATTCATAATTATTAGTCCTGCAAACTTCAAACTGGGTTTAGTGCAAGGGTGAAGAAATTAAAGTGCCAGAGCCTTATTTGGTACACTAAAAAGTGTTTAAATAGTTTAGAATGATGAAACCACCATAAATGGTATCGTGAAGTAGAGTCAAAGAATGAAAATCCTAACCCTAATTGATTAGGGTGAGGATTTGACAACATGAGGTAGTTTTAGAATCAAAACAAGTTAAAACTAACTCCAAGGCTTAATGAAGATCTTTTGCTGATCAGAACTGAAGTCACTCTGATCATTTCGATAGAATACAGCAAGTATTCAATATTATGACGAAAGTCATACTGCTAACCTCTCCTCTTGATGCTTAATAAGTAGTGTACAACATCGAGCCGCATAATCGGGTGGGACCAGGTATTGAAGCTGACAACCCTACCTGGCAAACATGCATTTGTCCTTAAATTGAAATGTTAAGTACGAAGTTGCAAAGCAATGTTCTAGAGAGCCAGACAAGGAAGCACAGTGAATGACGATGGCGGCTCTTGCCACAAGATCAATCTGTGAGGAGGAGCCAGCGTAGTGATTGCACCAGACGGGCTGAGCTCTGAGCTCTGAGCTTGCGAAGCTATGCTTGCTAAATGAACTGCCTTACCGTTACGAATGAGTATTATTTTTATTGTGGGTGGTTCAATGAATATGTCATAATTACGGTTGTGGGCATGGGTAGCTATGCTTTATTGATTTTCTATGCTACGGTGGTGGTGAAGATGAGGATTGGTCGAGAAGGGCATCCGATAAACCACCCATGAATGATTCCATCTCGGCGTAATCATAGCTGTCCACTTCACATCAATACCACAACATGGGTTCTATATCAACGATATCAGAGCATGTAAGATCTCCACTGATTGGAGAAGTATTCCACCATTTGATGTAGCATTCTCTGTGATTTTCATTCTTGGGTAGTTCAAACTTTGGCGGAATATCTGTGGTCCATGGGGTACACAGGCAACATGTAAAAAGAATGGCATCCATCTCGTCTTCAAAGTTTGGATGAGTAATCTTCAACAACCTCATTTCCTGCATGGTGCTCGTGGTTGTGTTATCTTTGATGTTGGTATTCGTGGATGAGAATGTGGTGGATTATGAAAGAGGAACATGAGCTCTGGTTTGAGGTTGTGGTGGTGTGATACCATCCTAATGGGAATACATAGATACCATCTTGCAAAACGCCATCATACGTATCATTTTATATGATTGTTCTTCCGTGAGTCTAATAGTGAATATGATACTAGATGAGAACAGGGTAAGAAACAATATTATGAAATGTATTAGCTTCGTAGATACCATCTTTGTAAACGCAATCATATGTATCGTTTGGTATCATTGTTCTTTCATGTGTCTAATAGTGAATGATACAAATGAGAACCAGCAGGAGCAAAGAAGAGAAAGAAAGTGAAAACAGCTCGAAAAAAGGCGACGATGAAGACGAGGATGACGAAGAGGCAGAAGCCGAAGCGTCAATTTTTGTTGATGATGAGCATATGGTGGATGTGACGAAGGGATTCAAAGAAGAACAACAAAAACAGTGGGACGAAATGGCACCATTTTTCGGCGGAAAAACGAAGAATAACAACACCAAAAATGCCGTGGGAACTGCAAAGGACCATGTTAGAGCAAGCCTGCAGACACGATATGGCATAGAAGACATACAATGGAATACAAAGGATGAAGCGACATTCAATATGGAGTCTGGCGTAATAGACGATATCACCCTGATTTTCGAAGGCGGTGAACTAGATGTCAACTGGGATGACGACAACAAGGAAAAATTCAACGAGCTAAAATAATATTGGGAGATAGGACATTCAAAAACCAACGAGGACACTACAACTACGGTGACACTAATAGACACTAATACATATAAAAGCAACACAAAACGGAGACGAGGTAATGGCAGGTGAGTAAGGTTACACCCCACATACAAGATTATGAATAATGAATGTGACACAACAGCTAATCCAAAAACATGCAAAAAACTAACCCATGAAAAGAGGATAACCAGGACCTCACAACGGGTGAAAACAACAAAGGAAATAAAAAGCGATGATGGCGTGACTGACGCAAAGGATGATCAAGAACAAGTTGTAAGTGACAATGTTGAGAACGCCTCAGAAAACAAGGATGACCTACGCAACACAGATAGCGAGAAAAGTGACGACAACGAAAACGTTACGAAAAAAAATCGACCAAGAACTAATGTAAACTGGCAATGAGAGCAAACAAGGTATGGATGATGGTAAGAAACACCAAACCAATTAGGCTACCTTAACAGGCCTACAAAACATTTGCACAATAATAATTGAACAACACTCATGATTACATACAGAGGAAAATGGGAACGAAGAGAACGAAAAAGAAGATGGTCAAAGCGTACAAAGCATTGAGAACGGACCAGAAGCTGATGACGAGAGCAAAGATGAGGAAAATGGGATGGGGGTGATTAAAACGAGAAAGATGATGGTCGAAACTTAGGCAGCATTGATAAGGAACATGAAGCTGATGATGACAGAAAAGAAGTGATGGATGATGGTAAGAAAAAAATGGGTAAAATCAAGTTGTAAACTCAGCCAATAGGTAACAGCAGCTTAAACTAGACAAATACTAGGTGATAATGACATGACGTCATACGTCATATAAATACCTAAAATGAATGGATCTAATCGAGAATAATGACATGATGTCACAAAAACACCTAAAGTTAAGTGATACTAAACAAATAGAAAAGATTATAACAACTAACCCTTATGCGCACCACTGGACGAGTTTCGAGTATTGATCTCCCACCGGTGAGAAGTGAGAAGCTAGAGTCGCTTCCAGATCTACCTAGGCACTTATCGAGGACTGTCCTAGAACAAAAATACTAAAATTAACTAACTAACTAACCAGTTTTTTTGGCGCGAGAAGCTCAACTCACAACTCCAGCCAGCAACAACAAGCAACGCAACAACACCAACAAAGTTCACCGAATGAAGAAGAAGACAACCCCAAAATAATTAAACGAAGCTGCGGCAACGGCAGGTGATGACTCCAGGCTCGTGGGAGTGTAGTGCCTGCACATGGGTCAACGAAAATGAGCACGGCCTGGCTTGTGTAATGTGCCAGACAGAACGACGGCTGACGAAAATTATGCCAGGCCCTCCTTCACAAAAAATAATGAAAGTAGATCGTGGACCGGCTCCAACCACTTTGAAACATCCAGCTCCTCTCGGCAAAGATTCTAATAATCTTTCAAGTGTCGTACAGAAGTCGACGACGGAGCAGGGTGGTGATGATGATTGCGCGGACGCAGACGAGCCAGAGCCATCTGCCAAGCCATCACGACTCGGTGCAGGCGCAGACGAATTGTCAGATAAAGCCAAAGCAGCGGGCGAAAGCAAACCGACGGGTGGTGGTGGGGCAAACGGAAAATGGGACGCGTTTGCATCCATGCAGTCGAATTATCAAAGCTCGGACGATGACGATGAGAGTGTTGACGACGAGGGCGAGAGCAGTAGCAAACATGATAATGGAAATGACAAAATGGGAAATAATAACGGGGGGAAGAACAATCAAGAATGGGATGCTTTCAAGTCATTCGAACAGAATTATGAAAGTTCAGAAGAGGAAGAAGAAGAATTTGGCAGCGATAATGATGAAGAGAGCGGAGAAAGTGAGTGCAGTGGTGGCGAGGGAGAAAAGGACGACTACACTCCTTGCCTCAACAAACAAAATGGCAAGAGGAAATCCTCCACGAAAATGAATCCTAATGTGGAATGTGTTGATCTCGTTGATAGTGACGACGAAGAGGACGATAATAGCGTTTGTGAACTCGATGCAAAGATGCCAGGGAAGGAGAACAACCAAACCGACAAACCACGTTCACGACTACGAAACAGGACTCGGATGCAAGGCCATCAACATGAACCCTACACAATCGATGGCGAGTCAGACTCGTCATTATCAGAAGTTGAAAGTCGTCGGCCTCTACCTTCACCATCGGCATCATCACGGCCTCTGCCTCCCTGGCAGCGTATTAGACGATCGATGACTCCACTTCGCACTGACAATGACACATTGAAAGCTTCCGACTCTTTTGCGTGCATGAGTGGCCGAAACGATGTCTTTGGCGGTTCAGGATCTGGTGTGAATGGAGCTAGATTGGCAAAGACAAAGGGGGACGATGTCGAAGTTGTTGCTGGCAGTAAGAGAAAAAAGACTAGCACATCGGCGTCAAAGGCAACAACATCTGCCAAATCAAAAACCACGAGAAGAAAATCAGCACCTGCAAAAAGAAGGAAGAAGGGAAGAAAGAAGAAGGGATCTTACCGAAGAAATAGTAGTGGAGGAGGAAGGACTACGGCAACAGGGAATAGAAATAACAATTCATGGAGCGCAAGAGAACGTGGGATTCGCGGATCGTATCGACGTGGTGGGAACAACAACAACAACAACAACAACAACTCGTCTGCTCCATACATGGCCATTGCAAAGCAGGAACCAATGCTGCGAAATGTTGGGGGGCCATCCATTCAGTTTTGAAGTATAATGGGGATGAGAGGATGTCTTGTATACATATCACTGTTGGAAATGCCCAAGTGTCACATAATGAAATAAGTTCAATTCAATAAAATAGACCAAGCCAAATGGAAAACAAAGGAGGCAAGACTCAGAACTGACCGTTCATGATACTGTACGGATTTTTGGAGACGCAAGTAGAAACAGAGAACTAACGTAGTGGTATGGTGAAGTGATGATCTCCAATCTTTAGAGGACATGAGAAATATTGAATTGATTCAATTATTTGTGATGAATATATATTTGAGTTTGCACAGATAACTGATGTAGAGTCAAAAGACAAAGAGATATAATTTGATATTGGCGGCGTGCACTCCCCCTCCCAGATGCACCTGATTTTCTACTTGTCTGGCGGAAGGTTCCCCCAGCATTGCTGAGAATGTGGTTCATCGTGTAAACGCGGACATGAATTTCTCGCTTATTCCAGAGAGCACTGTTCCATGTTCCACACCATGCTCAGTTTTATATTAATGTACATATTTACTAACTATGTAAGTATCAGATAAATATATTTCATTAACGAGAAGAAAGCTAGTTGTATTAATTCCTATGTATTGTTTTTACAAAATCGCGAATCTGGAAAGATACCTTGATGTCTTTTAGCCACTAGTACCAGGCGCTCTACTAGGCAAAATCGTGCACTTTTCCACTAGATAAAAAAGTTGTGAAAAATACTCTAGATCTAAATGCAAAATGAGCGACGACACCCAGTGCTCTTCTATAAGGTAAAGACCAATGGAAACCGAGCGGGATAAGAATGGGTGGCACTGGGGGGCACCCAGCAACTGCCACCATAGTGACGACACTCTTTGAGGTGCAATATCGTTTCGCGGCATCGCTAGCTTTCATGTGGTTTGGGGCTCTACTAGGTGCGCTACTAGGTGTGTAAGATTGTACGTACAAATCAGTAATAGAATTGCCTAGTAGTACTAGTTCATAGGCGCAGAGGGTAACCACTAGAGTAGAGGTAGGCTTAATTACTAATCAGGTGCTACGCAACTACAAGCAAGTGGGGTAAATCGACATATTATGGTAGCTGTGGATAGCATCCACTGCCATCTACTGGCGATTGAGAGATGAGAGGTTTAATTTAAGATATTGTAGATCGGGAAATTTAGATCTTTTTTAGTCCGAAGGATCTAGATTGTGTACGTGGCATTTTTCATACCCCCATGTCTCACCACAGCATTGGCTATTTATACTAGAATTCTATATAAGACTAGTGTCTCGTCTCTAATTTCATTACCACCATGAGTTTTTTCAAGAACGCCGAGTCGACGCCCAACACCAACAACCAATCTCCCGACCATGGGAATCAGCTACCCTATGCTGAATGCTGACGGATCGGGAGGGGTAGGTGACGCTGTGAGCGATCTACCCTCCAGCCGACATCGTTGGCAGTTGCTTAGGACCGTCCGACATGTCTTCGCCTTTTCACTGTCTCTTTGGTCACCAGGGACATTTATTGTGACCATTTCTACCGCGCCGTCGCCGTCGACCTTCATCTGGAGGCCCCAATGTATAGGAAATCTCATACCCCAACAGGAACAGGAACAGCTTGTGTTACTCTCATGTAGCGTCCCTATTTTAAGGGACGACGAAAGGGGCCTACGGTTGATGGATGCGGAGGTCACGGTCTTCACTGTTAATAAGTGGATGTGCGTTGTTCATCGCGGGATGGAAAATGACGGGCGAGTGGGGCCCCGTTTTAAATTGCAATTTGTACCACATAATTTGACTAGTAAAATGATTTTAGCACTATCCAAATTAATCCACAGGCTGGTAGACTCGTGCAAAACACCAAACACTAGTTTGGAGTATATTCTGCTCTCCGCTCTGCAAGACCATAACAGCTCTTTCCATCTACCGGTGCATATAATGCTAATGCGCCAGATTATCTAGCATCGCCCATCAACCTGACACGCAAATATGCATGCTCGTGTAGCAACTGAGACCTCCTCTGTGTAAACCTTTGCCCTTACTCTACAACAAGTAGCTTCCAACCTACACGAAGCTTGAACTGGAGAGGAGTTAGAGGCCTCAAAAGTTGGTGGCAGCTCGCTTAGTAATTTTCCCAGACCTCTTTTTTTGCATCACAAAAATAACCATGGCAACCTCCAGAGCCGTATGAGGTCAATACTCGTATGATAGGTTCGTCCAGTGGCTCTATCAAGAGCCCTTGATGTCCTCTATCAAAATGGGTGCCAACTTTGATGCGTTTAGGATGCATCATCATCATTTTAATGTACACTAATCCATCATAGACACAATGTCAATTTAAAATAAAACCAAGATTGATTATTGTTTAGTAATGCATTTATAAGCTATTCACAACTTAACAACCTTGTTGGATGTCATTCGATACCATCACGTCGACCATTATCAATGGTTAATGGAGATGATGTGCAGGCGGACAGGTCGAGCATGCTGTGTACTAATAAGTCTAATGACATAGTTAAAACTAGATCTTTGCATGGTGCTATGTATGCCAAGGGCCACGTCATAAAATTGTGGTGTGAGGTTCTTGCCAGGGATCTGCTGTTGCCATTTGTTTCTTGCTGCCCCGAGCGGTTGCTTCGCATGTTCTTGGTTGGTACTTGGGCTACATTAGGGGTGGAACTCATAAAATTGGCCAAAAATAAAGTTGCCCAAATTAATGTTCCAATGCTTGAAATTTGTTGGCCTATGTTATATCCCTCCCGAAAAAAACATTTTGCTACGAGTGAAAGGTTTTAAGGTTATCCTCCGATTCCTACGTGGCCGTTGGTCGTTGGTCGGAAAAACTTCGCATTAAAGGTATCTTACACGGTAGGCCTCGCACACGCCTACCTACGTAGTGATATTACCTACTTAAAGTACAATAGTGACACGAGGCATCAGACCTTTCATCGGAAGTGAAAGGTTTGGTTTACGTAGAAGTGTACCAATCCTACACAAACCTTTCACTCATAATGAAAGGTTCTATTTCGGGAGGGATATAATATCAGTGCCAATGCCATTTGCTGTTCGAATACACAGACTACCACCCCTTCAAGCGAGACCGAAACAGGAGCAAGGGAGGGTACATAGATAGGTATTTTCATAGGTATAGCTCTAGCATTGCATTAATAAATTTGAATCATAATTGCTGTAAATGCTGTTCTACTATTTTCTTAGTATTCTTTTGTATGCTCATTCGATTGCTCCATACCTACCAAAATAGGAGCTTAATATTTATCTCATCACAGTTTTCTATATCCAGCACATCATTATGCTGCGTCTCTAGAATCTATCTGCCAAAATTGTCTCCTTCTTGTTAGTATTTATAAAATGAAGTAGCACTTGCTGTAAGTATCTCAATTTAATTAGTTGGAAGCATGGAGAGATAGGAAGAGAGAAATGAAAGCAAAAAGTATCAATAATGTGAAAATTGTTGATGGTTAATTTCTCACCTTTTATAAACGTACTATAGTCTGCATTCCTATGTTTCCTTTGCGGCTCTCCCTTTTCGATAATGAACTATTGCTTTCAATTTTACAATTGGTAGAGACAGAGGAGTGTCAGATCATGGTACTGTGAAATGAAAGCAAAATGACATCACGAATAAAACATTTGGTGTCAACTTACTTGACTTGTGGATAATACATAGGTCAAGCATACACGACCGTTGGTTTGAGAGGTGAAAATTTGATATTGTGTTGCAAGTGATGCATGGACAATGATTGTTGGGCTTGATACTTCAACATTTCCGCCATGGATCTGACCTGGCTTGGAAACGTGGTAGGTGATGTAGTAGGCGAGATTGTTCTAACATTTCCAACAAAAAATCAGGTTCAGATTGTAATCAATTGGACATATGAGAAGGTAAGAGCACAATTAAACACAGCTTATGTGGCCCATGACAAGGAAAAGCTCTTAAAGTGGCGCGCAGCATATGCACTTGCATAAGTTTTGGTGGAGGTGACAACAATGAGAAGAGAGCCAATTGAATAAAAATGAGGCATAATAACCTTCTGTTTATTATTGATGTCCCAATTGTAATGTTTCCCCGAGATTATTTCCAAACAAAAAAATGGCTGATATCAACACTTGGTCTATGATTGCCTCCAATGTCTGCGTGAAACTTGCCAACGAACGAGAAGGAATAGACGACGCCCTCAAAACATCGGAAGTGCAGAAGACCAAATACAAGGCAGCTCACAAAACTAAGCAACTTTGAGACCGTGTCAAAGATAAAGCACGGAACTCGTTTGGGGGGAAAGAACCTAAATGTAGCATTCGCGGCAACTCCCAATGCCCCCTCCATGCAAATGATGGATACATTGGAAGGCTACCTGAATAACATCACGAATTCAGTAACAAGCGGGACAGTACAACCCTCCAGTAATTGGTGGATCGTCAACTCACCCATATCATCGCCAACAACACTACCCTCATGGAAACCATTGAGAAACAACAACAATGATTGTTTTGCCCTCTGCATAGAAATCAAATCGCCGAAGAAAGAGCTGTTGCAAGGTTAGAAACCCAAGAGAGTTACAGGCAACACGGGAGCCAAGGAGTATCATCAGAGTGCTGGAACTGGGCATCCCCACCTCTGGGTTAAGATAGCACATTGTCAAAATCGTGGCTATGTAGGTGGAGCCAAACAGACCAGTGAGACGTGCACGTACCCAAATTGTACCAAGCACAAGAAGAATACAACTGGAAGGAGCCCGATGGGCGGCTGTACATACAACAAATGATGGGATGAATGGCGGTGTAGGACAGCAGCAAAAGTAGATATTAAGGAACATAATAATTTGAGTAATACCAAAGCAGTGTCTTACGTAGCTATCGTACGATGTAGTCCCAGCCCCCCATATTGCCAACCAATGTTCTTCCCACCACATTAGACCCATTATACCACTAGTGATTCGCCCTCCCTTCAAGCAACAACCACAAATTAAGAAGTTGTGTTATAGGGAGGGTTGGATTTCAAACTAACCTCTACATAACCCTCTGTGACAATTGGTTGGGACAGGGATTGGAAATATGTCTAATTGGGCCTGACTTGCTTACGCCCAACCCTGAAGAAACCCTCCTAACGCTGGCATAAATCATGTTTAGCCCAAAAACATGTTCGTGTAACCCCCGTGATTAAGCCCAAACATGAGTCAATGTAACGCCCGTGAACCGTTGGCAACCCATCCCAAAATTCTTGGTCATTGTTCAAGAATGGTGCTTTGAGGTGAAAGCATTACCAACCGTTATTTGCTGGGGGCTGGGGGTATGGTAACAATCTCACATCACTCTCACAGCATCACAACACCTTACATGCCACAATACCATGTCCAAGAAGCACATCTGAAACTGTACATTGTTCAATATTAAACATTTTACTGTAAACATTATTTTTGATGTCAGATGCTGTGAACCAAACAAA
>JALLAU010000861.1:0-13184 GCA_036939495.1 Thalassiosira hispida
AGAAAAGCCAGGATAAGAAGCGGCTTAGGGGGCCTTTTTCGTTTTGGTGTGTGAATGGGGCCCACGGCCGGATCATATCGGGGGGACAGGCACAGGGCTCGCGCAGTAATGTATGTTTGAGCGTTTCTATTAAAATGCAAAAGGGCGCATCAAAGTTGTGCCAAACACAAAGAGTGGTACTGTCCCCCCCAGGGATCAATAACAGTCCCCCCCGAATTTGACTTCGTGCATGCGTCACCCGTTGTTGAAGAAAAATCTCCGCCGCACAAATAAAACATAGCGAAGGGTATACACTACTAAATAAATGTCCGTACCTGATTTATTCCCGAATCACATAAAGTGATCAAATTAATGTTTTGAAAAAGGATCCTGGTTCTCCAGATGCTCAATATCGCAAACATATCTGTTCCAGTATTTATTCTAACGTTACACCCCTTACATATCCACCGAAACCATGATGGCAAAAATCGCCTCCGCCCCCGCCCCACATCCACATTGCCATCCGCCCTGCCTGCCCAAACATTCCAAATTCCATTAATACGATAGAGAGCAACCATACATAACCATGAGAACAACAATCTTCTCCACCCTCTGCATCAATCTGCACCTCCTCTCAGGAGGCCATGCCTTCACAGCATCACCATCACAAAGGGTGGTGAGACCCTTCGCCACGGCCATCCGTTCCACTGTTGAGGCAAGCAGTGAGCCAAGTTCCACCGTTGAGGCAAGTAGTGAGGCGAGTACAACAACCCCATCAGCACCCGCGATTGATAGCACACCAGCACCCGCTGAGGCAAGTACAACGCCAGCCGCTGAGGCAAGTGCAACGCCAGCCACTGAGGCAAGCACACCAGCAGCATCGAGTTCTTCTGATTCGAATGATGCAACATGGGAAGTGAAACAGCATCTCTACGGACTCGATATGATTAAAGCAGCAGAAGCGGAAAGTGGCACCGTGTCGGTTACGATGGATGCGGATGGAGGAGTGGCTGGAGGAGATGCGTTGCCGTTGCCACAGACGTATATTACTTGTGGTAAATGCAAGAGTTTGTTTGCGATTGCCGATGCTGATTTGGGAGAGAAGGGGAAGGGATGGTAAGTCTCATGATCTGATGTTTGTCTGATTTCCATTACATGGTTGGGGAGAGAATCATGGGTCAAAACCCTTGGCTCGAACGAATGGCTAATTTCCAAGCAAGTTGGGGGAGATATATATTGTTCGTTCCATCTCATTTTTTTATTGAGATCATGCCCGTCTGCCGTGGGGTCAATATTGAGTTAGAGCGAGCCTCCGAACAATCAGAGATGAATCCTTTTATATATTTCGTGACATGATTGATTGTTTTTGAATTTCTCACACACACACACACACATCTCATTCACACAAATCCATCTCAAAACACACAAACAAATATCCACACACCACAGCCGAGTCAAATGCTCCGTCTGCGACAACTCGTGGTACCAATCCCGCGACCGTCTCTTCGACATTCCCACCGAAACACACGACATCCTCCCCGCCAACAAATCCGACCTCGACCGTATCGCGCGTAACCTAGCCCGCGATATCCCCCCCGCCTTTTTCGGCGTGAACAAACTGTACGTCGGTAATTTGGACTTTCGAACCACTCCCGATGAACTATTGGATTTCTTTGAAAGTAAATCCGAGGGTGATGTGAGCGTGTGCGATGTTAGTATTGTCAAGGGACCGGATGGACGGAGTAGGGGATTTGCATTTGTGAGCTTTTATAATGAGAAGGATGGGAAAGCGGCGTTGGAGTGTAATGGGTTGGAATGTAATGGGAGGGAGTTGTTGGTGAACGAGACGAACAATTAAGAAGAATTGGTGTTTCTAGAGGGGAGAGAGCGAGGTAGGGGGGGGTAGGTTGAGAGAATTGATTTAGTACAGTTGCAACCAAAATTGAAAAATGGCGTGTGTGCTTGATGATAAACAAATGAAAGGACTCGTGTTGTTTTTAGAAAAAGAAGAACTTGCTTCAGTAGATACTTGTCTTCTGTACCATCTTCTTTTTTTGCGCAAACATTTGAGGTAGCACATGGATCATGAACCTATGTGCACAATCTGAATTGAAATGGCAGTACTACTCTACATCTGCATTGATCCAGCCCATGAAAATGGGGAGGTGCCTCACCCACCGCAGACCTACATTGCCCATTACCTCTGTACATGGTTTTATGTTCTCGCTTGACAAACAGATACCATAGCACAAGGATCATGTACTTTACGTGCACAATCTGAATTGAAATGGTGGGAGGTACTACTCTACAAGACACGCCTCACCCAGCGCAGGCGTACATTGCCCATTACCCCTGTACTCTTACATGGTTTTATGTTCTCGCTTGACAAACATATATTAGATATTGATAGATTGGTGTGAATCAGGTTGCATCCCCCCCCCACCAACAGTATCGTAGCAGATCGTCCCCCCCACTTGAGCCGCGACCAATCCATGTAGATGTTGTGCACTAGAATCTTCCAGGCCAGTTCTTGGGCTGCTCTATTTCCATTGCTTTTGAATACTTGTTGCCAGAAGAGCATCTAGCAATCAATGGGCGGCACATACTACATCACTTCTACGATTACACTTGTTGTATGTAATTATATTTAGTTTGCAGTGAAACTGCTCAACATATGCACATCTCTCACGTTTTATGTATTTAAGCCCCTCCCAGAAGAAGAAATAGAGACTAAACCTAAACCTAAACCTAAACCAAAACCTGCCCATCATAGTTCTTAGGCACGGCTCACTTGAAAAATACCCACCAGCAATAGCATTTTACTCGCTAGTTCAAGTATTGCGTGGCAAACACTCCCCATTCTTGTGCCTCTTCCAATCTTTCTTTTGACAATCTGCACTGCAGTAAACTACGAACTTGCACCTGTTGTGTTGACAGATAAAAGAACAGTCAGCGCTTGTGCAGAAACATTAAGTTGAACTGAACAAGTGACAAGTAATGAACGGTACCTACCTGCTGCACTGTTTGATATCAGTTCCACTTTGACTCTCTCCACATTGGAAGCAAAGTTTGGGTACAACAGTGGAAGCAGAACGAGGAGCATATCCAAAGGTCATAGTCATGGGGTTGATGCCACGCTCAAAACCATGGTAAGGAGAATTGGCAATGAAACGAATAGACGACATTATTTCCATAAAATCCATGACCTGATCATGACGCTCAAAATTGGTGCACTTGATAAAAACGATTCCCTTGCCCGAGAAGTACATTGCAGCATATTGTTCCTTTGACGTGAGATCGGTTGGAAGGTCATGTCCCTCAGCATCGCAGCTTCGTTCATACCAATATAGGACGATAAGATCCGCATTCGTTGTTCCTCCCGGTATTGCTTTTGGATCTTGAATGTGTGGGGAGTCAGATACGAGATAGCGACCAGCTTTGTAGTGACTGTTTTCACGAGATAGAACTTGATCATGGAGATACTCCATTAGATTCTCTCTAGTGGTGGGTTTGTTGCGGCTTGTTTCCAAGGGTGGACAGAGTTCAAATTGCAACGTGGCGAACCCAGGTCGTGCATATGCATTGTTGCTAATGAACATGTCCATGTGATCCGGGATCTCATCAAACATGCTTCCAAGCCCTGCTGCGCGCACCCCGATGGAATCCATGAAGCCTCTATCGCTTTTTCCAGAGTTTGTAACATTTTCAGGAGTCAGAACATCAATGTAGCCTTTACAGAGCTCGCGGCGCTTGAGTTTCACGGCAGCGCGGACGGCCGATGACGATGATCGCTTCTTCTTCGCCATTATGCTACGATGCTTTTGCGAGGAGAAAGAGGACAAGGAACGAGGAAGGATGACCACGTAGGACGTTGAGGTGAGATGAGGTTATCGCACCAATAAATAGATATAGCTGGTCTTCGGCGTCGATGGGAAGTGTAGCCAAGTTGAAAGTGCAGGGTGCTCAGTTGCGTTGTTGTTGTTGTCTGTTGTCTAAATAATGACAGCAAAAAATGACGGCAAAAAATGACGGCCTGGCGGGAACGATGCCGCCAGTCATGGGTACATAGCTGTACATAGGGGGCGAGTCATGCATGACTGTTGGCAACACTTTGCTGTGGGTATGTATCGTACATCATTACAGTGTGGGTACCTACGCATGCTCTCTCTATCTATCACTCCATTCCAACTTCTAGCAAGCACCGCATCCAACATCAGCATAACACGGTCATATACTATCCCCTCATGCTTAATCCACTTGCGGTAGTTTCTCCCACTAACCACCAGAGTTTATTTTAGATAGCGGTCAAATCTCATGAAATTTCAATGCCACATGTTCACGCCCTTTCCTGCCCACAAAAGCAAATTTTGGTGTAGGGCTCCCACTCACTCACCGATTTGGCATTATTAGTAGTCCAAAAACATGTCATCATATGCTTTCCGCGCACACCCATTGTAGTTCATAACAAATAATCAAACACCAGCTCAAAACCCCCACACATCCACAATAAACCACATCTATCCCATTTGGACTGGGATAGGAACGGCAGCAAACGTTCCAGGAAGAACACCACCTATCCATTCGGATTTACTGATATAACACGTTGCCCCCTACCAGATCGCTATGAGCCTTGGCTTGAAGACATGATCAACGACAAGAGTCACCCACCGCACGCTGTCTACGCCAAGCATCACGCCAATCATCTCTTTGCCGACAAGTCTTACAGCGACCGTCACGACTCATTCACAATCACACCCTACCCGTTCACTCGGGAGTTGTTTAACCAAACATACGCCTCTCAGGTGGACGACCCCCCTGGCGAAGAGCCTCGCAAGTATTACGCCAAACCCCAAAACGCTGACTGAAACGATTACAACCGAATTAGGCATTAAATGTTAGTAGACTCAAGTATTATATCTTTAACTTCTTCACTCAAATGCTCTTTGTACGTAATTGACTTTTTTGTCAGCACCAAGTCATGATCTTTGCTTAATGATCTGATAGGATTGTCAACATCAATAATCCACCACCGGTACCGTGGGTTATATTCTCTGATCACAGGTGTAGATCTGATCCTCTCCAGGTCTACTATTGCTATCTCGCCATCACAGCTAAACTTCATTAATACTCCCCTAATAAACTTGTACAATGGCTGGTTCACTCTAATTGTGTCAACACCAGTATCAGTATACCTGTCGTACCACCCCCATCCTATGTAGTGTTTCACAGACCAGATTTTCCACAATTTGGTAATCTCCAATGCCAAGTTCTCTTGGCAATATGTATACTACTTCCCCCAAATGAGCATCTGTGCTTATACCAATCCTAGCCAATCTTTTTGCTATTTCTGTTTTCCTGGCTAAAGTGATCCTTCTGATGTGATCGGTATTTGTGATTTGTGATTTGTGATTTGTGATGACTGATATCTTTGTTTTACCATATTCACTATATTGTGAGCCGTGATATCTGAAACATTTCTGAGACCACGCATCCTATTCCTCACTGGATTAAATGGATAAGACCCCATATCAGCATACAATTATTTTGACACACTCTTCATCGCTGGCTTTGTCCCATAGACCCAACGCATTCTTGCATGATGCACACCATTCATGATTTGAAAGAGTTCCTCCAGATGACACCTGTGCCGTGCTTATGCTTATGGCGAAACTGATGAGATACCGCAACATGGAAGAACACCATCTCATGGACAAAATTAGTTACAAAATGTAGACCATTTCCATGTACTTGCATTGCATACTAACAACCCTTTCTCCATCCAATAGATGATGGCGTTCGTGATAAACAATATACACCAACTTGGTGAAGATGACATGAACATGCCAGCTGTAGTTGCAGTCCTTGTCAGCATCCGCTGGTAGTGTGGTGGCATAATCTAGACCCTTTCCCATAGCGGTAGACAATACCTGTCTCATTTTACCAACCCAATCAATCTTGTTGGGGATATTGGCGCCCACACCAGATATTCGCATGTAATATCTGACCATCTCCACCAAATTCATCCTCTTGTCATATTTCTCCAACGCATTACCGTTACATGCTTTCATGAATTGGAGGAGTACACATCTTCCCAGGATTGGCTCCCGTCGTCTTGGGAAATAATTGAAACAAAAATTCTTGTTTGCGGCACCCTCTTCTCTTGGGCCATTATGCACACCCCCACAAAAATTGGTCTTAGAACTGTGACTCCCCTCTACTCTTTCCGGTTATATTCCCGTATAATTGAACGACCCAGCATCTGGCTTGAATGCATCAGGGTCAAAACCTTGTTCTATCATCATTTTCCCAGCAAAAAGTTTGTGCCGCTTCCATAGTGCAAAAACCCTATCAAGTCCAAAATAGTCTGTTATGTAATCCACTATCCTGGTATGTATTGACCATCTGCATATGGAGCAGGGTTTCTTCCATGTTTTCATCTCCCTTGTGTCCAGGTTTAATTTTCTTCGGTTGCACATGACATCGAGCAACATTCATTCCATCAATTATTGTCTTGTCAGTCATATCTATATGGTTGAAACCATGATTCATTGGATTCTTGATGATTGGCCAGCTGTCCACCAAAAGATAATGCGACCACTCGGTCATTCCTAGCTCCTCGTCAAGTTTAACAGCATTGTGGGTACGGACGTATATATATGTCCATTTATTTTTAGCTTCGCGCTACAGCGAGCTGACGAGTGAATATTCAGGCTCACGAAGAAAATTGCACCTCTGGGGAAAGCTCTGCTCTTGATCTACAATATGGAGCTTTCAACCTTCAACCTTCCGTGAAGCTTGTGATGCGCTGGATTTAGAGGCCTTGAAAGTTGGCGGCTCGTTTTGTAATTTTCCCAGACCTCTTTTTTTGCCTAAAATAAATAAGCATCGTAGCCGTCGGAGCCTTACGAGGTCAATTCTCGTCGGATAAGGTCGTCCAGTGGCTCCCCCGACAGCCCTTGATGTCGTCCATTGCCGTATGGAACCGGCGCTTCGATTGCATCAGTTTAAGGCAATCGAAATTGGTGCCGACTTTGATGCGATTTTGATGCATATGGTCATCATCGCCTAGACTAATCGTTCATAGGGACTAACTTATGGTTGATTAATAATAAAACTGAGCTAGGTTATTGTTAATAAGTTTGCATGTAGAAGCTATTCATAAGTTAATAGCCTCTTCGGGCATTATTAGATGACATCGCGCTCACCGTGATCGAGTGAGATCATGTACAGGCGGGCAGGTCGAGCATTGAGCGAGCGTACTAAATACTAAAAAAACATAGGACAAACTAGATAAAGAATTAAACTGAGCTAGGACTGCCCCGACCAACACCATTGCAAGCGATACGAATCGGCAGAACCATTGCAAACTCCAAACCATGGCCATAGAGTAGGTAAAACGAGATATTAAATTAAAATATGCTAGGGTGTCCTCGACCAACACAATTGGAAGCGATCTGCATCGGCGTAACAATTGAATATGCCATAACATGGGGCGACGGATCATCGTCAGGGTTGGGGAGGTTTGTGGTTGATGCGTCGAGCCTGAAGATACTATTCCTACGTACACGTTCATAGCGGTGGGGTTTTTTTAGAGCGTTCCCGCCAGAACCACAATAGCTGGAAAGCTGCTAAATTGGGTAGAAAACGCCTAAAGTGCCATATCTCAGCAGGAAAATGGCCAATTTCAAAAGTCCTGAAATTACGAAATGTCCGGACAACCCGTCTAATGTTAAAATACAAATAACTCCAAACCCCGAGAGGTTGTGTGCTTGTTCCAAGAATGCCGATCCATAAGGTGAAGCGACCATATCTTTAACAGGACTTGAGGTATGGTCGCATATATGCAACCACTTTTCGTCGAGCCTCGTGCTAGCATTAGTAGTGTCACAAATACGAGGGCTCAGATAGCATAGAGTGGCCTTCGATCAAAGCTCTGCTCTCTCTCTACAACATGTAGCTTTCAACATTCTACAAAGCTTGTGATGCCGGGACGCAACAAGCGATGGCCGTTGATGTCTTTTGGCAAGTTTTGCCTATGCACAATTTCTTCCACCCAAAACCATCGACCATGGGACCCGACGGTGCGGTAGGCGGTCAACACTGGACTGGTATGGTTGTCAGTGGCTCCCCCGACAGCCCTTGATGTCATTCATTAGCTGTAGTAATTGGCGTCCCAATCGTAATGAAATAAGGCGTTCGAAATAATTATCGAAATAGATGCATCATCCTCAATTGTGTCTATCATAATGTGTATAATAACCAGCATCTTATGGTCCATTTAAAATCAAACTGAGCTAGGTTATTGTTCATTACTACATTTAGAAGCTATCCATTAAAATAACAGCTGCATAAGGCCTCATAAAATGCCATTGCGTCCACCTTTATCAGCGGAGGCGTTGTGCTGCTGGTGGCTCAATCACGCAGTGTACCAAATTGTAAAATGAAACAGGTTAAAATAGATATTAGACTAAGATAAGCTAGGGTGTCCTTGACCAACACCTATAGAAGCGATCCGCATCGGCGGAACCATTGCACCATCTCTATTACAGCCGTGTGGAGCATGACATAGGGGACGGATCATCATCGTGGACGAGAAGGATTGATGCTGGCTGGTCGATGGTTGGAGCGATTGACGAATTCCTACGTAGGCCTCGATACGATTGGACGACGGGAGAGGTGAGTGGAGGGCGGTTGGGATTATTGGTGGGCGGTGCGTTATAGTTATACCTCAAGTCCTGTTAAATACGCTATGGAAAAGGCGCCATCCCGACACGCCCTACTGAGCACCCTGGAAGAACACACAGCACTCCCCATTGTTACCACCATGAGCCGCCTTGAACACCAAAATCGCCTAAAGAATGAGCACTTCGATGTTGCACACAAAAGCAAGCTCCGCATCCCCATTTGAACAGAAAATACATGTTCTCAATGCAGGAGCTATGAGAAATCGTGGTTGACAAGTACAGAGAACATTATCTCGCGTGTGTCCACCACTTCACACTTCAATTGCAACAATACCATCACCCGCAACCACAAAACATGATTCGGGATGACTGCTACAAAATCTATGGCAAATCTTCTGCCATGGTTGAAGAATAAAGAGGGCGAAACAGAACGCCCCATAAATTGTTGATAATAGCTTCAACTCCGGCCCCTTTTGTTGGATAATCAACATTGGCCGGGCTGCTGCTGCTATGGCGAAAGTTTGTGTGCCTTCCCCTTTACCTTCATTGGATTTGTCACCACCTTGACCTCCCATTGTCTTTCTTGACCTCCTTCTACCATACATAACATACCCTTCACAAAAACGCACCACGAATATCACAGGCTGGCAAGAATGATAATATTGTGTGTGAGAGAGCACCAGGGCAGGGTCCACAAAAAAGAGGCAGGGGCACCTTATATAATTATAAGAAGGTAACATGTAAAGCCCAAAGCCCAAATACCTCCAAGCAAGACTACATGGATTGTATTCGTTCCTATTGTTGTCACAAAGAGACTTTGGAGGTCACCATTATTGTTCGATCTGAGCGATTACTGGTCACGTGTGCTGCCTGCTTTATGACTCTTGGCACATTATGTGATGTAATTCTGGGTATACCATCTCTGGGTCAAATAACTTGGAGTTCATGTTGGAGTACTACTAGGATGATCTTGATCCAAAGAAGGAGAGGACAAGCATGTGAGACTGCATGTTGTACCGTATATGTTGCTATGTCTTGTGTGATGAGGAAGTGACAGGTGGCATGCGGTTAGTGGTAGTGATGGGCACGCGGGATCGGGCGGGAAAGTTGAGCGAGGTCCCTGTCGGTGTTGAGTTGGTTCTTCAACGTAGGACTACGGTTCACTGTAAGAATCTTATCAATGGGAGCTCCAACGGAGCTGTTTTAGGAGAAACCACAAGAAAACAACACACTTTTTGGTTTGTTACTTGCTACCGCATCTTTGCAGATGGGAGACTTCGCTGGGAATCGAACCCAAGACCTCGGGAACTAGGGCTTTTTTAGAAAATCTGAACGGTGGAATTAGTACAAATTGCCTAGTTAGCTCAGTCGGTAGAGCGCACGACTCTTAATCGTGTGGTCGTGGGTTCAATCCCCACACTGGGTGTGATATCTTTTGTACTTTTGCATCACATTGGTTGGAATGGGGGGGCATCCTTTTGTTCTGACATAACATACATTCCTGACTCCTGATATGAAGATATCAATCACGTCAGAGAGTGGTGACGAATGAAGATGGCACTGCTGGTACCCTCCTGTTTGAGAAACAAGCTTTTTCCAAGCCACCTGCAGCTGAGTCAACATCAATGTCCACGAGAATAAGAAAACATGGCCTCTAATTTATAATTCCCACAAACCCAACCCCAACTTGCAAACCTAAGGCCGAGTCAAAATAGTTGAGGCATCAGTGGCAATCATGCATGGTGCTGGTCGATTGATGAGGCGGAAGCTGAACCACCACTCTGCTCTACGACACCCTACTCTACTTTCGTCCCCTTCTCAGTTCTAACACCACCACATGGGAAGATAGGCCGCATTCATCCAACGTACCCTCCCCTTCATAATTAGATTACGATGCCTCACCCATCGAACAGCAATGTTGTTCGGATGGTCCTGCATCCATAAGGTGTGAGGATTCAGGTCATATTATGGGTTTCTTGGGGTGATTTGGAGTTCTTGGGGCTCAAAATCTAGTGAATGCAACCTTCCCTTTCCTGCCCCAAACATCCATTGGCACCCCACCAGGATGCCATTAGGTGCCGCTAATGGGATGTATGGTGCTGGTTTGGACTCCCTGCCTCCATTTTTTCTACCAAACTGGCTACCCAGTCGTTCCCATCCTATGGTCCATTTTTGAGCTCTGAGGGTTCTACACCATCACGCATTCTTCTTATGACACCCGATAATAACGTTATACATTAGACAGGTTTAATATCTACTTTCTGAGATTTGTCTAGATTGCATTGGTCTTTTTAGTTGCCATGGTCATCGTAGCAAAGCCGCTACATCAGGGTGTGATACCCCAGCATCCCCTCTCAGGAATCAAGACGACTGGGCCACACCAGTCACTAGGTCCAAAAAGAGGTTGAGGGAGGAGTGAGTGCAACCACTTACACATAATATCCCATGATGTGTTCAAGATTTTTCCCAATCAAAGCACGTCGCACGTCCGCGGAGCATGTTCCGCACGCGGAATTCCATGAGTTTTTATACAGAACACACTTCTTTGTGGGTACAGGTTTCTATATGACAGAATGATTAAGATGTCCCTGCCTAATATTTAAATATGTATCTTAATATATCTTGGACTCTCTTGCTGTGATGAATATCAATTGCTACAAAGTAGCGCCTTGTAGAACAATGAATACTAATCCACACAACCACATAATTTCTTGCTTGAAATCAGACTTGCAGTCCAGTAGATCTTGTGGTGCTCACAACTCCCACAATTCGCAAGTTCACTAAACGTAAAGTGTACTTTTCACACACCAACATGTCTCTCCGATCTTCACTTTGGTGCACATTGACGTCCTAAGATACTTTGAATCTAAACTGTTGTAGAGGAGGTAGAGGAACAAACCCTTCGTCATGAATTCTACTCCACACATTCGCGAGCTACGTACTGCAATGTTGGGCAAAATACAAAAACCATAATGAGGTCATTCTTTGTCATGGATCCCTATTGATAATGATAACCTTCGGTCATTGGTAGACGTCATGTTACGTTTTCAGGTGGTTGGACATTGAGGTGGTTGCCATTTTTTTGCCGCCAGTATTGTATTCAACTTGGTGAGACTCACATTCCTCCTTCTGTGTGCCGAATCCGACTCAACTATTGGAGTAGACCTCCCCCGACAGGCGGGTACGGATCTTATAGTTGATGCAAGTCATTCTGGAAGAGTTCGATCAGAATATCCATTGCTTCCTGAGCTTCTCCTCATCTGCCGATGCAATAAAGCTGTCATCAGCACAAGAAAAGATGGATGGCGGCTCCAATTCCTGCCATTGACGCTTCCTCTCCAAGAATTTGGAGCAGCCATTCCCTCGCTCATCTACCATGATGTTGAAAATCTTGGGTGAAAGGGGTCTGCCCTGGGAGACCCCGCGGCATGCTTTGAATGTAGTGCTATACAACCCCGAGCCTTTGATGGGGAGGATTGATACAATCACCCACAAATGGAACATGCCTTTTGCATGATCAGCCGTTTTAACACCCCATACGGATGGGGTATTGGCTCTTCCTATTTCTGTGGAGACTGTATCTACAGAGTCAACCCCTAGTGTGGATAGGGTCGGGGGGACAATGGGTCACCTTCCATATTTGGCATTGGGAATGCCAATACGGATATTGGACACTGCGATGCCTTCTGTACGAAGAGGGTTTTGGACCTTCCTATACCTGAGGAAACAGAGTCTTTGGAACCCTCTCTGAGTGTGTCTCGTGTCGGGGAGAATTTTGCATCTCCCGATCTAGGCATTGAGAATGCTATTAGGGCATCTCCTATTGTGGGAACTGAGATTGCCAATGGGGCATCTCCCGCTCTTGGCATTGGGAATGCCAATACCGATGGTGACACTATTGTTGGAATAGCTCCTGTCCCGGGGGAGAACGACGCAGCTCCGACTGCACCCAACAATCAGCAAAAGGATCCTCCAGCCCTAATGCTCANCCTGTCCCGGGGGAGAACGACGCAGCTCCGACTGCACCCAACAATCAGCAAAAGGATCCTCCAGCCCTAATGCTCACCCGCTCCAGCCGCCGCACCATCACCACGATCCAGGCATGGTACCGCCATCACTCTCATCGACGAAGCTGCATCCTACAAAATAGGGCTACCCTCCAATCCTTAGCAGCTCGGGCCAACCACGCGGCCACCACTATCCAACGGTGTCTCCTCCGTCATCTTTATCTCTCTTCCACTCCGGCTGGTCCCTTCTCCTTTGTGACCACCCCACGCGTAGTGCATCACGACTATATGTGGCGGGATGGATCAACCCCACGTGCAGAACAAAACAACAACACGTGGTGGGATGGATCAACGTATGGACACACTTCCCGGGGTAAAACTCGTCTAAAACATCAGGACGATGTCGGCTTTCTACCTACCGTCAATTCTCTCCACGCCGGTGTCCTACCACCGAAAGAACCTCCTGACGAACCTCCTTCTCAGTTGGATGACGCTTCTTCTACTTCGTCCGATG
>JALLAU010000862.1:0-12292 GCA_036939495.1 Thalassiosira hispida
GAGTGTTAGTAATTTAGGCTGCTACTGTCACTATTGCTTGCATTTCGTTAGCAGTTGCTGAAGAATCAATACTGGATGTAATATGGGTATTCACATCCTACTCCACACCCCACGAATATATTTGATGGAGGTGGGTCGTTGTATTTTTCCTCGTGTATTATACCCCATTTTATTATCTCACTTGGTGTGTTTTACTTTTTGTTAATGATGCAACACGTAGTCACTTGTGAAACTTCAAAGTATGTATTCATCAAATATTTATGCATGTGCCCTATATCAATTAATTTCTAAACACTATATTTGTTTCTGTTCTTCTTTATAATACCACAGAGAGGGTCCCTAATTTGTAGTCTTCTGTGGCGTGTTTGCCTTTTATCAATTATACGACGCTTATGCAATTGAATATCTATACACTATGTCGGTTTCAGTTCTTTGTAATGTCACAGAGAGGGTGGGGGGATGTTAAGATGTAACAAAATAGATTTTCACTGGAAATTGTGGTGAGATGGTGTGTTCATGTGCAGTGATGGACAACACTTCGAGAGTATTTGGGGATCAATGTAGCAAGCAATAATGTAAATTTTGAGTAAATATTTAGTACTACTTCTCCCAATTTGTATGTATTTTATGCATTTTTCTCTACGGCATATAGATTCACTAGAGAATATCTCATAAAAAAAGAATAACCTCAGTACAACATGAACACCAAGCAAAGCACCACTGCAGAGGGAAAATCATCTCCCAAAATATCATGTTCAAGCCCGATCTCGTTACCGAGTCCGTATGCTTCTACTGAACCAAGAGTCACCACGATCAACACACCAATGATAAATACGTGACGTATTTATGGATCTTGTGCAACCAACCTCATATGTATGCGCAAACTTGCCTGGTAGATATATATATATCTACCGTGCGCAAGATCTGGGAGGGCACCTCCTAGATCTGTGGGATGGTACAGTACATACGTACAAAATGTTGCGTGCTCGACAAAAAAACGCGGCCTTAGCGTGCTCCCTGATACGGCTGTTGGCCTGCCCCTTTTGAGGACAGAACAAAGCAACCGTTTTGCTTACAGGGCGGCCAGCGGATCAACCAACCACCTTGTACTCATCGGCCATCGGCCAGCAGCCAGCAACAACGCGTCGGGCGACAGAACCAAAGGTCGTGTTGACCCCGGCGCTGACTGAGAGCGTGTTTCCTGACCAATTCATCGACCGTCCGCATCCCGCATCACCGACCGGCAACGGCGCGATGACCGGAGGAACAAACGGTCGTTCTCGACCGCCGGCCGGCCAGAAGATCCAACGTTTCCTGCCCGTGAAAATCAGTCCAGAGTGTACCCTTCCAGATCTGGGAGGGCAAGTTTTACTAGCGACAACCTGAGAGACGTTTCTGATGAGGCCATTTGGGCCCTTTGAAACTTGCAAGAAAAGAGAGTATCGTATGTAGGAGTGCTCCCGTCGTTAGATTTCTGAGTGGCGAAATTTTCGAGCGCTAATCTGAACATGCACCAAGTCCAAGTATCAAAACACATCATACATGGAAAGTAGTGTGAAGAGCTTAATTGAAATCATTGTCAATACCATCCTTTCAGGACTGCAGTCACCAAGCCGGGTGGATAGATGAGTTATTTTTTTTAATCTTGGATCAGTTATGTTCCCACCCACAAGAGTAACAACATATTACTAGTGACACTTGGTGAGGCACAATGTGACGTAGATCACTCACTCATGATTTTATATATGCCGCCCCGTCCGACCCATAGTAGGCAGCCATAATTGTGGAGATTCAGTTGTTCACCATAGCAAAAACACTAAGAAATCTCCGCTGCTACTACATGCCTCCACTGCTCCATACCATGCACATGGCTCCCCCAGACTAATCCTTTGGAACGTAGCCCAACCCTCTTGACATTATTAAAATACTGAAGTCTGTATTGCCCGTACTAGAGGCCTCTGTGGTGGTTGGTTGTTCTAATGAGGCCTCTCTCTAACAGGGGTGTCGATTCTCAGCTAGTAGGTCCACCAATCAATTCATATTCTCAAAGCCTGTCATTTAAGCAAATCAGCTGGTGGTTCTCATCAGTCAGGAGATTTCTCGGCTCTTGCTTCTGTTTCATTTGCTATCTGATACCACCAACACCTCAGCTCTGAGCTGCTGCCGTGCCACAATCCCTCGACGTTCAATAAACAACCCTCTCTTAAACCAATGGAATAACGGTGTCGATAATGAAAAGTGAGTGGCGCTGACGATTCGAGAAACAACGGTTTTCATCAATTAGGAGACGGACGACCTTCAGACCACAAACCAAGATCAAATATCAAGATCCGACAGGGATCCAACAAGATCTGTCAGATAAAGACCTGTTACGGTCTGGACCTCGTCCGTTTGAGTGCAACTTTCGTAAGAACTGCCACTTTCCATCATCAACAACTGATTATCGACCCTCGACCCTTTTAGATAGTCTCCTCCCCATTCCGTTGATCTTTTGCTTCAACCGTCTCGGAACGCCATTTGGACCTCCCACAGACTGGTTTCATTTGCAATCCGGATGCCGCCAACACCTCCGCATCTGGCTACAATGTTGTGTTCCCCCCTGCCTAGCCTGTGTTATCGGCTGTTAGATTCTCTAGAGAGGGAGTCCTGGGTATCATAACATCATACGATAGATACCATAGGCGGGCACAACGCACAACACATTCAAGAAGTGATGTGGGCTTTTCTTTTGTAATAAGAATACTAATATGTTGTGTAGGGTTATGATATTATGCGGGGTTAGCCTATCACATTCAGATGCGCCCAAAAACACAAGTCATTTTGGCAGAGATCGCTCTTTACAACATCATGTCATTTCATTCGCGAGGAATTTACAAAGACTTTCACACGGTATTAGACTTTGCCAATTCTAAAATGTCTTCCTGACAATACGATTAATTTTGAGACAATACGATTGACCAGCCACAACTAACTACGGACAGACCACAACTGCCCCTGACCATGTGTTTACATCATCAGTACCGCCTTCGATAAAAAGTAGGCATTTTGTACAATGACTTCTTAAAAAATGGTAAATGAAATTGACCGTTTATGAGAAGTCTTTGTGGAAATAATGCTCAGCCATTCACGAGGAATGTATCAGTCTTCCTCAGCGGTCAAATTTATCCGTTCGTTCCGTCACTTACCTAACGAAAATGACGTGATACGACATGTTGGGACAAAAGTGTGCAAAGGGAAAGATATCGCCCTTTTTCAGTGTCTTCATACGCGCGGACCTGCGTCCACGATACCGATACCTGACTTCTCAGCTTCTCTGAACAACAGAAAACCTAACAGAACCCAGAGAAAATAACTTCAACTGCCGACGCGCACTCCCCCGCAAAGATCAAATAAAGCAAGGCAAGGTATTGTAGTAGTACCTGGCAAACTGGCAAGTACAATAAAAGCCCTCATAAAACGCATTCCTGAACATTCGACAAAACACCGCCGCCTCATTCATTTGCTCAATCACTATCACTACAATGCCCACTCAGAACATGCCTTCATCCAAGAATAGTGGCTCTTCAGCCAAATACTGGCTCTTCGACATTGCCATCATATTCACCATCGCTGCCACGTTAACATTGTCGTATGGATCATCATTGTCATCGCTGCTGATGATCGCGCCAGAATGTCCAGAAGATGACGTGAATAATAATTCAACTACAGCTACAGCTGTCTTTGTTGGCCCTACCGCCGTATCCATACCGATACCTTCTCCGACGACGACGACGACGACGACGAAGACTAATAACGAAGGATCGTCCTTCGAGCCGCAGCGTCGCCTCTTCGTCGGCCCTACCGCCGTCTCCATACCGATACCGTCTCCGACGACGACCAATAACGAAGGACCATCCTTTGAGCCGCAGCTTCGCCGGCCGCAACAACCTCAACAAGAACCCCAAGAACAAGAACAACAAGAAGCTTCGCCGGCATCCCCGCCGCCGCGGCAACGAGCACAACCCCCGAAAACATTCCACACCGGCGACATTGTCGAAATCCTCGATCCAACCATCCACCCCACCCTATCCTTCGCGGCCCAGATCCATCACGTCTTCACCAGCCCCACCGACGGATCCCAAAAGTACATTGTCCGACCGGGCTTCGGCCGTCCCATCGATCATCATCCATTTTCGCAAAGTTCCATCCTCGGTTCCGTCCGGAGCTACGTCGAGGACGAAGTAGTCGTGTGCGATATAGGATCGGCATTGAATAAAGAATTGGTGGAATGTACTATATTGGAGGGTTTTCAACAGACGAATTATGGTGTTCGGTTTGTGACTAAGGAGGGGAAGAGCACTAATAGGATTATGCCTGTTAGTAGGATACGTAGGAAGATTGTGAAGGATGATGATAGTGATGTTGGCAGATGAGCCGAAAGGGCTTGTCAGGCAGGCGCTGCTAGCACTCTCATGTTATGTACAGTAGAAAGTAATACACATTATGTTTAAAAGCTATTAGAATTGAAAGAATACTATTATTTCTGTAATAAGAAAGATTAGCCCTCATGATGTGCCGAGTTTGTCGTTGCTGTCCTTATTCTCCTACATACTGACAATGTAACCTGTGTGCGCCTCTCTCTCTTGCTCAAGTTGCCGTCTCTTTGCCTATCTTGCATATTCAATTTTTAAAGTCCAGGCGGGTGCACAGAACAATATTTAGGTATTAGGGAAGATCAGGCAGTGGAAGGGAGCAATTATTGTCCTCGGGCATCATCTCACAACATGGTATCCCTGTTTTATTTGTTATTTGGCCAAGCTGGATGTGACGAGGATCTCTGGGCTGGAAGGGCGGGGGGGATTCCCCTGCCCTATCAAGCTGTCAAAGTCTCAAAAAAATATATTGAGCTTTTTTGGTGCTCTTTGTGTGTTTTCATCTTCTGAAATCTATGGGAAATAGGGGCTCTCAAGCCTGCGACTATGCAAATTGTCTTCCCCACCCTGACAATGCCAAACATGGTGTCCTAAATTCTGACCCCCCTCCTTATCACCACGCGGCCGAAAATACTCCCCGTGACCCTGTTAGATATTGCCAATGAGATGTTGATTATTTCATGTAGTTAGTTTATTGGTAATCAAGTAATGAGCGCATTATTGCTGGCTCATCATTTGATTACCGTGATTGTTTGGGTTTGGATGGCTGTAATTAGCCGTACTCCGCGTGCTCATCATGTTGTGGCAAGTTCGAATAAGCTATTGCTCATCATGCTTTCTGCCAATGCGTCCAGTGCTTCTCGTATTTGGGAAGGCTGGCGATTTCTACGTAGGAACTCTAACACGTTTTTAGTGCTAGTGTCGTTGTGACTAGAGATGCATCACGTTCCATCACACAGACAATCCCGTGAACGTAAAATCTTTATGGGTGGCGTGATGTGATTCACATGAATTCACGTGAAATATATACGTACTAATTCCTACATTAAGTAAACGCGTAGACCTGAAATATTAGCTCCTACGTAGTATTGCTGAATTGTTTTTGGTGGGGACACGAGCGAAGCCTCTGGTGACAGATGACTCAGATTTCTTGTATCTTTGTTTTTTGATTCATCGTTGTTTGATGTCATTTCTTTGCTTTTTATGTCATTCGTATTGCAACAACTACACGGACAGCAAAGCATGTATTCAAAACAAACTAATTCCTACTTGATTGGCTCCACAGATTTAGATTATACTGGATTCTTCCGTGAACTATTTCACGTGAGTTCACGTGAAGGTGGGTAGCGTGACGTGAAGCACTTCACAACCACTTCACGTCACGTTCCATCGCAACTTCATGCACCGTGATGCATCCCTAGCTGTGACTGAGTGTCAGTAAAACAGTGATTCTCGGGAATCACTCCAGTGATTCCCAGGAATCTAACACACTCTTTCACTTGTGCTAAGGCGGGGACAATTTAATCAAAAAATTTATGGTTGAATTAATCTCTGAGAGGGGGACTACCTGACTCGTCCTCCTGTAATTATTTCCCATGTACTTAGTAGAAGCTAGTGAGTCACATCGGACATGGGTATTCGACTGTCAATGACGTCATAATATGACATCAGTAATGTCTAAATAGATGAAAACCGCATATCGTGGGTAATTGATGTCTTGAGGTGTTTGGAGATTGGATTCTATGTCCTCCATGGACCAAATTCATTTTTATTTGGCCAACCCCATGGTTTTGTCACGCTTCTTTTTATCTTCAGACACTATCTTGAAGGGGTCATGCATTTTTACTAGGTGAAGCAAGCACAGGGGAGAAAATGTCCATTGGGGAACCATACCCCCGATTTTGGGCCTCTTGCTAGGGGGGGGGGTCAACCATACAAATTTGTATTAAATTGTTCCCGCCTTATTTGGCGCGAGCCAAAAGTTCCAGACAAAGACGCAACAGATTTGCGGTATGTTTGATTAGGGCTCAGCAAAAGTGTCACGTTCATTTGGGGAAGGACATCCTTTGTGCTAGGGACCCTGATTATGGTAACACCTACTTGGGAATTAGTAGTAGGTACTCCTGTATTTGTAGACGGTGTTCGATAAGGCAATTGTAATTTTGCTTAATTTTTGACATCAAAGCGACATCAGCGCGCAGCGCGCCAAAAAGCCGACTCTATCTACATACACGCCCGCTGTTCTGACACGGACTTTGGTCGGAAGCACGAGCCAAAAATGTTTAGGTAGATGTTGCGCCAGCGCCATTGATTTGTTCTGTGCTGGCCTGCCGCTGTAATGACGGCAAAATTGGCGTGGTACATACCTACTTGACAGCTCTCGACGGCAAAAGGCACTACCTGCTTTGTCCACACTTCGACCAGAGGGGATATCATAAAATGCCTTGTCGGCAGCACTCTGTACGGGGGGCATCGAGTTGTAAGATGAGCATAGTGCCGCAAAGCGCTGAAAATTCTTCGGCTGCTCGGAGAAGTCATAGTGGCGAAATGACGATGAAGGTTGTCCCGTTGAAAGTAAACAGCTCGTATAATTTACAGGCCAAATCTCATCCTTTGTCATCACAATCGGCTGGTTTGTCAGATTTGACAATGTTGTGTATTGGCGGTAGAGAATCATGTGGAGCAGCTATGCTATCTGGTGTCACTCCGCCGATCGTGCAGAGCAATAGTACGCTCTCGGCTGATGGTGGCGCCAGTAAGAATCCCAAACCTATCAAAGTTATTTCTCTATACCATTCACCGTCACACGGCAGGGAAAGTGAAGCAGGCGGTAGCCTCTCCTTTCAGAAAGGTCAAGGACGAACTGCCACGTCTAGGAGCAGAAAATGTTCTGCAAATACCATATCGGGCCGTTGGACTGCCGCTGAGCATGAAACATTCCTGCAAGGTCTCAAGGTTTATGGTAGAGAGTGGAAAAAGGTGGCAAATTGCATACCGACTAGGAGCAGTGCTCAAATTCGTAGTCATGCCCAAAAGTATTTCACCAAACTATCGAAAGAGATAGCTTTGTCAGAAGAACGCCGCTCTTCTTTTCCAGATGCCATGCCTACCAAGTCAGTAGATGAATATTCTATTCAGCAAGGTGATCAACCGATGTCCTCTTCTTTTATATCCACAATGAATTCAATAACGAAGAACCCATCAGAAGTAGAAACCAGAGTATGCAAAACTTTAGCTTCTCTCAGAGAGAGATACAGGCAACTTGAGGATCGACTCCGTCAAGTCCAATCTTCAAAATCGCTTGGTCCTCCAGTTCAATCAGAAGAAGCTGCTATAGGCCCTGCGTCGGCTGCTTTGGAGATAGAGCAGAAATCTCTTCGAAAAGCAGCTAAGGCTCGATATGAGTTGAAGAGGCTTGAAACCAAACTAGAGAGGAAACCACCCAGCACTGTGGAAGAAACAAACGCCTCCTTCCCCTGTGTATCACTCGCTTCAATGCCATCTCATGGTGGTTTTGATTCAAGCGACGTGATTGCTCTTAGCATGTTGGGTGGCAGTTTGCAACGGGAGAAAATAGAGAACGAGACGATCAGTACTATCAAGGACGGAAACAGCCTCAAGCTGGTCCGAGCAAAACTTCAGCTCTTTTCCAAAGTTGATCAACACTGATTTCGCAATAAAGTCCCATGTCAAGAAGAACTAATTCTATACCCAATACAAGATCAGGCAGTGTCAAGAATAATCCGACAGAATAGAGAGTCTGCCTGAAATGATGCATATCCGTATTGCCTTCGTCACATACAATATCAGGTCACAAGTCAAGATGAATTAGAGACAAATGAGTGTCAACCTGAGAGCATAATTTTTTTCACAAATACAGATACCAGGCTAAGTCAAGTCAAGAATATTCGACAAATAGAGTGTCAACCTGGAGTCTGCATACCGTTCCAATTGTTTTCTACATAGCCAGAGAGAAGAGCACAAATAATAGAGTGAACAGATTACCCTTGTGTACAAAACAACCAAGCAATTTCCAAGGTTCTAGAGTTATGACAACGCATACAAGAAAATACAGTTTAGCTCAGGCGCATTGGAAGGAACTTGGTAGAAAAGATGTAGTTAATGTTGCTTAGTAGAAAATGATGTAGGAATGAATAGCCCACTTCAAAGTATTTTGCTGTGTGTACCCCCGTTTGCAAAACCTCTTTGACATCAATTACTTCTTTATTCTGCTGATCTTTTTCAAGTGAACTATAATTTACTTCCAGCCTGTATTTTTTACTGTTTTCTTCCCCCGTTTGTTTGTAACCCCCTACAGTCCAGTATCGCGTCGGTATTGCTGTAAATCCGCAATACTAGTCAGCACATACCCATGCTTTTTGCAAAACCGTTTAAGTTCCGGCAATCTCGCCATTTCCACCGGATTTTCCTCTGAAACAATTTCACACAAAAGCCCAGCAGGTGAAGAGCCGGCCAACCTAGCGAAATCGACGCCGGCTTCAGTGTGTCCATCACGAGCTAATACTCCATTTTCCTGTGCCCTCAACGGGAAAATATGACCTGGGCGGTGAAAGTCTGTCGCTGTGGATTCCGCTTTGGCCAACATCACACTTGTTCTTGCGCGATCTGTTGCACTGATTCCAGTTGTGATTCCTTTTGGTGTAATGAATGATGCAAAAATAATGAGATATGATTAATCACAAAATAAGATCACCGCCCCTTTGACGAAATCAACACATTGTGAAGTAAAACGTACCATGCTCACTCGTCGCATCAACTGACACACTGAACGCAGTCCCCTTGGGATCCTCATTGTTCACCACCATCGGCGGTAACTCCAACTCATCCATCCTCTTCCCCTCCATACCAATGCAAATCACACCCGACGAATACCTAATAAATTCAGCCATCGTCTCAGGCGTGCACTTATCCGCTGCCATGATAAAGTCACCCTCATTTTCACGACTTTCATCATCGACAACTACAATCAATTCTCCCCTGGCCACGGAGGCAATTGCATCCTCTACCGATTGCCTCCCAAAGCAATATCCATCCTCTGAGGCAATAACGCCCGACTGGTTGGGATCATCCATAAGAGCGGCTAACGCCGCAGCCGCCGCCATCTTTTCACCTTCTGTAATATGTTCCTCCGCCGACAACGACGCCGCTGCCACAGCATCATCCACCATAATTTCCACATGCGAATAATCCGACGACATGACAGATCCAGGCGACGATGCAAGCATCGCTCCGAAATTCGCGTGATTCATCCTATCCGACTTCGTTTCCAGATACTTTCGATTGTACTGGTTTGCCTGTGGTACCACCAAGGGAATCGTCCCAGCCACATCCACACCTAATGCACGAAGCCTTTCAATCTTTCGTGGATTATTGGTCATGAGACGGATGGAATCAATGCCCATATCCTTCAATAGCGTAGGAACGATTCCATATTGACGTGCATCTTCGGGGAAGCCAAGGTGTGTATTGGCATCCACGGTGTCGAGTCCGACGTCTTGGAGGGCGTAGGCGGCTACTTTGTTCGCAAGGCCGATTCCACGGCCCTCTTGTTGGAGATAGATGATTGCGCCTCCATTTTCACGAATGTATTCGAGCGACATTTTGAGCTGTTCTTTGCAATCACATCTAAGAAATGTTGAGATATTGAACAGAGATTCAATTGTTGAGAGATGCGATTTTTTACGGTGACACTTTGACCCCAATAAAGTAAAATGGAACACATGACACAAAAAAGTACACATCAAATGCTCTCACCTCTGACTACGAAAGACCTCACTCGTAAAGCACTGATCATGAATCCTCACCGGCACTTCTTTTGCACCACCTCTCTCCCCCCCCGCAGCTCCAAATGGAGGCTTATCCGTACAATAAATCACACAGGGTTCGCTACCCAATCCGGCCCCGGCCCCCAAAGGATTAGGCTCGCGCAACGCCGCCTCAATTTCCTCAATGCGATAGGCACGAATGCGAAAGTGTCCAATATCGGTGGGAAGGTTGGTTTCGGCAACGTACGTGGCCGGTATGATGGCATCGGCGAATCCACCGGGGGTGAGTATGGTCTTTTTGGACTTACCGTATGGTAGAGCGCCATTTGTGTAGGGACCATTACAAGCTTTGACTTTCTCAACCTCAGCGTCTACAGACATTCCATTCAAAGGACGGATCAACGGCGAGGGTATTTCTGCCTTGATATTTTCTATTTCCTTCTCTCGTCTGCTGCCGTTAGCTGCTTCCATGTTATCATTCCCAGACATGGGGAGGCCTCCACCTCCCTTTTTCTTTTTGTGACCTACTACATGAGCACCTCCACGTGTACCCCAAGGCGATAAAGTACTAGGCGCCGTTGACGAAGATGCAAAAGCTTGGACGATAACGACGGCACATGTTAACAGTCCAAGTAAATATATGGATGAGTTTCTGAATAGCATGCTGTGATGGGCTTGGCCGCGTGGTGTTTTTCCAGGATGGCACATTATTCTATGAGATCTGCTGCATCGCCTTCTATTGCGAGGACTGCTACCGTTACCGGTGTGTTTCTGTTGACATTCTAGGCATGTTGTGCTGGTCATGGTAAGCGTAGAGGAAGTATGAGATGCGTTGCGTGTTCTGAGTATGAGGGAACGACGTAGCGGAAATCACAATATCTGAATGGCGAAAGAAAAAATGAGTGGAGGGTGATGGCGAAGGGTGGAAGGTTTGGATCAACGATGTAGTTTAGCATTCCGTAACATTCAAAGTTACGCAATAAAGTCGCTAAATACATAAATAATTCTACACGTGGAGAGTAAATAGCCGTCTATTTTTAAAAGACATCATAGAAACAAATAGAAACTTTTCTTTCAAGGAAATAATCCTAATACTAAGGATACTTTCGCTAGACCCTTTCTGGAAGATACGCACGATGTGTCAGCAGGATCATCGACCCGCCGGCCAGGTGCCCCAAAAAAGGCTGAAATCTGGACCCGTCTTTGCATGCGGTCATTGCCTTTCCTCCTGTCTGGCACGCGTTCTTTCCTGCGAGCACGAGCGAAATACACACCTCTAAATTCAAAAAATGTAAACCATGGATGGCACGCCGCGCTGGCTGAAATAAATGGCAGGCAGTATGTATCTTTCGCCTGTCTGCCAGGTGGGTCATTTTTCACCTGCACAGAGAGAGGGGTCCTGCAAAAGGTGTCCCCCCTACTTTCAGCAAAACAAGCACCTGAATCCGGATCTATCCTGGTGTAGAAGATACAACATCACCGTATGATGATATGTTGACAGCTTCGGAGTGTAGTATAAGATTTCTCTGATTCCCCTTCTAGTCGTGTATATAGTGTGTAAAATTATTTTTTGAAATCTGCACCGTGTGGTGCTTGCGCGGAGTAGTGTTATAATGTGCGCATTGGCATTGTGCATGAGACTCAGCAAATAAAGTTCGATAACCCACCGCCATCCAAGCACAATGAGATTCTAATTCTAAGTCCAAACTACAACATCTACAACAGCTACACACATACACACATACAGCAACGCACAGCACTTACAGCATGCACACACACACACACACACACAAAGTCAATGGCTGGGAAGCCAATATCTATATTTATGATGGATGGGGAGCCTTGTACCCAAATAAAAAATGGCTGGGAAGCCCAACCAAAACTAATTGAAAGATACGACGGTAGGTCGGACCTCCACTATGGTTGTGTTGCACAACGGAGGGATAGCATAATGCACAAAGGAATCGAGATACCACAGCGCCCCGGACGGCGGATGGCATCCGTCAGAACAATTAGAATCCACGTTATGATGGCTGTGAATAGGGGGTTCATTGAGCTACCTACCCACCTACTGTAGCATATTTTGGCGCCAAC